>JAAGAY010148032.1:0-71808 GCA_011801015.1 Ardeotis arabs | reverse complement strand
TGATGCAGAACACAGACTTTATAAATTTTTATGAAAGATCAAAAGAAAAGAGGAAAGCAGCCAGCATCAAACAGGCACACACATAATAACAAGTAACAAGGATAAAGCTTTTGTGACCAGGACTAACCCAAGGGCTTGGATGTTGAACTCCTGGTCTGAGTGCCCAGAAAGGATGGAGTGAGGACCCTAACTTGGAATTTCCTGGCTGTCGTCAATTCTGTCACAACCGTAACGTGTTTCAACATGTTTTCAGCTTTTAAATTTTTTCCCTCCTCTTTAATATAGCCTAAACTAGACATAAAATGGAAAAAATGTACTATTTCCACTGAGCACTGATGCCTTTGACATCTGCTTCCAAGTGTTATTCATCACCACACAGTGTAACAATCTGCGAGCAAGTACAATGTACCTTTTGGAAAAAGTGAGTCGCTCTGATTGCTTCTCAAAACAAAGCCTGCCCTTTCCCCCAGTAATTAAAGCTCTATGGAGGTTCGTAAAAGAAAAGTCCAACAGCCCACCTACATGTCCTAGCAAGCAGTAGCATTTGCATTGTTTCTTTTTAGGGTCAAACACCCCACCTCGCAGATGGCAACAGAGATGTCCCATACTCCCTTTTTTCATGCAGAGTTTCCAGTACTTAAATAAATAAATAAATATATAAATAAAAAATCTACTCCCATCCCACCGGGGTATCATTTTAGGCTCATGAGAAATGTTGAGTAAAAAGCAAGGAAAGCACCAAACATAATTTCTGAAAGGACCAAGGGCTAAACTGGATGGCCCTTGGAAACCCACATTGTTTTTCTGCAACAGGCAGCACCAAGGTTGCAAATACCACAGAAGACAGAAGGCAAATTCAACGCCAGCATGTCAGGAAAGGTGACACAAAATCAATGCATGAGATTCAAGAAAGGTAAGTTCACAGTGATGCCTGTAGGAGGGAATAAATTAATGCGTATACCTGCAAAGTGTGCTGGGATGCTAGTGATCATAAAATTATCCTGATTCAAAGGTGTAATTGCAAACAACACACCCTAGAGCGGGACTGGCTTTGGCAGTGTCATATATACGACGTGGAAGGTCATTGTTCTGCTCTGTTTTACACTGGTGAATCTTCAGCTGGGAGACACAGTCCAGTTTTAGTCACTGCACCTAAAGACAGGTAAATCTCAAAGAGAAGACAACTCAGGACTGATGAAAATACAAAAAGAAAAAAATTTCTGGGCCAAGTCTCGCCAGCAAGTTCCCCTCCAAATCAGTGGCCTGAGTTACTAGGACAGTTTCAACGAGAACAGATGAACAGTGACTGAGCAAAATCAGAATTACAACAAAATTTTTTTTTTTTGCTTTAAAATTATATGCAGCATACAGTAAGACAGGTATCGATGGGTCCCTTTTTGCGTCTATTTGTTAGCGTGGTGCTCATGTGGTGCATGTCAAAGCTGGCTGGTTTTAGGGATGATTGATAGGATTCCTAAAAATATTGTTTATAAATCCTGCTGAGGTCCTCTGGATGGTGCTAGGACCTACTCCTCCTCTGAGCTGGCACCTCAGGGGGCTGTTTAATGGAAATGGTAAATAACAACCAGATAGCAGGGGCTGACTCCTTGTACGTTACAAAATGTTATTCTAAATGAAAGTCATACACCTGTAACTGGGATTCTTTAAGATGCATGATCTTGGTGCACATGCACGCTTTTGCTGTGAATACACCCAGTTACTCACGGCTAGATGGGTTTTCACCCTTGCATTACTTGTAGGGTGTGCTTTTATCACCTCTTCCATTTACGTGGACAGTTTCCAATTATGGTTTCCTAGCAATCACCGCGATTTGGAGACGGAGAGCTCAGGGCCCTTGAAGCTTCACATTACCGAAGGGGAGTAGCCGACTACAATGGGAGTTCAGTGTCTATTCATCCTGGCTGAATGCAGCCCCTTCTCTCAGTCTTCTCATCACAGCTAACAGTAAATAATGTCCTTTTAGGGCTTTTGGGCAATACAAATCCTATAAAAACTTTAAAGAATATTCACCAAATGACATAACCATGCAGTTGTTGGTGCTATTGGTACTACTCGTTACCAGCACTGGTCAAGAAACTTGATAATGTTGTTTATTAGAGATTTACCTGTCACAAAGAATCTTTGTGGAAACACCTCAACCACAAAATGCTACAGCAATCAAAGGATTTCTTTCACAAGTTTCCTATTAATATATCTAAAGAAACTAAAGAGCATGTTTTGGGCCGTTTCATTTGCTATTGTCTTGTGATATCTTCTCATGGGTAAAAAAAACCCCCAACCAACATAAAAGCCTCAAAATTACAACAAAAAACCTAAAAAATTTGGCACAATGAAACTGATCTAAAATGCTAAAATTTAAAAGTTTTTTGACTAACTGGTAACATTTTTAGTTGGGCAGTGTTCAGCTGTGCCTTTACTGTGCAGCCTATACGCAAGCGATGACAGTACTGCCTGCGGTAACTGATTCTCCTCCTTATTTTCATATAGCACAAACAGCACTTTGTGGTGGAAATATATGTAACAGATAAGACCCTCATTCCTCATTCTAAATACAGAATTACGCCCAACGCTCTCTGAAGTGTGCTCTGTTCACACAGATAGGCATTGCCTCTCAAGTCTAATCACTTAATTACGATTTGTTTACCTTAACAATGGGACACTGTTCCACACAGTGACGTCTGGGTTCAGCTCTTTTCGGGGTACTGCTATAATTCCAAGCTTCAGTCGAGTTGAACTATCCTTCCATCATTTCATACATTCAATTTTAAAATAGGTCTCCTACATATTAGAGAATTTTCTTGATGGGCTAATGTTAAAATTATTTTAAATTTATTTTCTCCATATGTTTGCTGAACACGTGGCTGGAAACCAAACCTTCGTTACAAGTCCCTCCTCAGCACCAAGAGCTCTGAACTCACACGCTGGCACGCACAACAGGTGAAGGACAAACACCAAGTGCAGTATCTTTTGTTGAATGCAGACAGTCAAGTATGATTCAAAAAAAAAAAAAAAAAAAAAGCAGGACCTGACTCTGCACAATTATCTTCTCCCTTCAAGGTAATACTTCCTAGCATCTTAGTTCTAAGCATCATTCTAACGGCATAGATGACAGGAAAATTAAACAAAGGTTACAGCAGTGATGTTTGTCATTGACTTTTACTCTCTGCAGAGAACTGTCATTCAATTCATTACATGAAGTCTCTGGCTTCAGGTGTTTGCCAGCAAAAACAGAGAAGTGTGGGAATAAACGTGGATCTCCTTTGTCATATGTAGCACACTGAAAAGAATGAACTTCCAGGTAAGGATTTTTTTTTTTTTTTTAATACAAAGTATCAGAAATAATGATGGCAATTACCACTGGTATTTAGTAAATCTTAACTTGCTGATGGGTACAGCAGTAAAATGAGTTTGGACAATTTCCGTGACCAGTCACAAGTCAAGAACCAAAGTCTGAACAGCCAGCTGCTCTGATTTCTCACTGGTTTTGTACAGGACACTCACTGCATCGTGCTGCCAAGATCCTAATATAGACTTTAGCCAGGGTCTACAGAAATCCAAAAAGTTATGCTCAATGTCACTCTTTTGAAAGAATCTGGGCTCTGACCTGGGGTGCAAATTAACTTCAGCATGCTCTTTTACCAAGTGTTGACATGGAGGCATTACTTAATTCTTGCACAGCAAGGGTGACCTGTACGGATCACTTCGGACTGCCCAAACAGACTGGTTTGTGATTAAGGACTTGCTCCACGGGCGCTCTGCTCGCAGTATCAAATTATCGGGGAAGAAACCATGAGCCTATTGCTCATACATTTAGGGAGCAGGTCAATTTAAAATCCTCTAACACAAAACCAATGTTCTTTGCGGGAAGAAAATATTTCATTGAAATATTACCAAAAAAGAAGACAAGAAAAGTGAAGGTATTTTAACAACATCATTTTAGTTGCAGTCTGTAGTAAACACATTGGTCAGACAAAAGAACAACTAGCCATGCCAGTGCTCATTCTAGGGATTCATTTTCCTTTGCATTAACTTGAAATCAAGCAGTTCATTTATCCATATTTGCTCTCCACCCGCTATGCTGGTAAATCCAAGTATATTCCACGAGTTCTGATGCTGCTGTAAAAGCCACTGACAGAGAGACTAAATTCAGAACAAGATGTAGGGAATGGACGGGTACTTAAGAGCAAATATTAGTCAACACTGAAAACTTTTCTGCTTCCTAAAGGGCAGAAAAAAGGATAATTTAACTGTTTGCAGTTTGCCTGTGAGCAGAAAACAGATGTAAAGAAATGGCTTAACATACAAACATGTCTTACGAAAGAGGAGGCACTGCCATCGCTGGTCAGGGTGCAGCGACAAACTGCAAAGCACAGGTAGGAACCTGCTCTCCCCTCCCACGGCGAATGCACAAGGCTCCTGCTACCAGTTTCCAGGCAAATGCGCATCAGCAAAGGCTCATTTTTAAGTATAGATAGAATATTTTTACTACAAGAGCTTACGAGATTTTAATATAAGGAAGAACGTGCTTGGCAAAGTGACTAAAAGTGGCAGTGCACAGAACAGACTGGGAATTGGCACGTTTTCTTTACTGAATATCAGCAAAAATTTTGGATCTAAAACCTTCTCCTATCTGCTAAACCCAAATAACTAACTTGGGCCTAGAGCACGTTTCAGAGACTAGGGAAATAAATAACCAAATCTCACCTTTCAGGTGAAAAGGAGAAAAGCCGCAGCCTCTCATACACCACTGTGGATGCAGCAGCCCTGTTCGCTTTCTCTCACCTCCTCCGTGGGCCCCAGCAATCACGACACCATGAACAAACCCATCAGCCCCGTTATCACCTCCCTGTCATGCCAGCGCCTTGTACTTTTTTACAGCAACATCACAGAGTTGGAGTCTGGTACCAAATTAACTTCCAGAATGAAACACAAATGACATGGCATAAAACATGCAAAATCAGTGTTTTCCTTCTGAAGACTAAAGTTCTAAGAAAAGTCCTATCTAGCTTTTGCTGGATCTCATGGTTTTACAGACCTCAAATCACTCATGAGATAAGGTCACTGTTCCTGTTGGAGTAACTTACCTCCCAGAACAACGACGAAGCTGGGAGCAGGACCAGACCCTCCCGACTCTCAATCCAGCAGACGGTCTGCCTGGGACGTACTCTGTTCTGTCACGAGAGGCGAACAGCAATTCTCAAACGCCACAAAGTAAAACAAAGGTAAAGTCTAGGGAAGGGGAGTCAGGGCATAATGTAGCAGCAGTGGTTTGATCCTTCACTGAACAGAAGGTAAAGAAGTCAAAAGCTTGCTTCTAGGAAGCTAAGCAAACTAAAAAAAAAAAAAAAAAAAAAAAAAAACCACCAAAAAACACCACAAACAAAAACCCAGCTATATATTTCAGCCCAGATATTATGGTGCAGGTTGGAATATTATGGTGCAGGTTGGAAGAGACAGGAACTTGGCATCGTTCTTTGGAAGAAATATCAAATCACTGCCACCACTCCCTGATGAAAAAGTAGTTGAACTAATGTTTACACTGGCATTTTTAATTCTAGCACAGTTATTCTTCAAGAAAAATTCCTTTATTTCAAAGTTTACAACTCAGCTGTAAACAACAAATGCAACCACAAAATGAAGAATCACATGCTATCTAATAATAAAATTAGTTTAATTTATTTTTAGTATGAGAAAAATACTTATTTTTCTGATTTTTCCATGTGTTTTTTTTTCTTTGCTGCTTTTTTCTCCCCACCTTTTCCTTTGAACTATTTTTGTTTCCTAAAGAAAAATTACTAAAGCACTTGCGATCCACTTTTACCTCCAGAAATTTGCCTGAGAACCACATCAAACCCAACAATGTTTTCCTTCAGAGAAGTAGAGCAACCCACTTAAGCTGCACGTTCTACTTGCTACTGAAAATATTCTATGCATTATAGATGAAAGGCAAATTACAAAAACATTAATTCCAACTTCCACATATTCATAGTAAACTCTCCTCCTGTGACAGAGGTACATGTCAAAAAGAAGAGAAAAAGGGATTTTCAGTCCTGGTTTCAGTAACTACCTCACCAGCAGGGAGCCTCTTACAGCTGCACTAACGTCAGGGAGGAGAGGTCAACGACTGAAGCATTTCTGCTGGGATTTTCTGAGTTTGGAGAGAACAATCTGCCAGCCTAGCTGCTTGATGTGATGTTTTGCTTTTCCTCCCAGAAGATCCCAGGCTGTTGACGATGCTTTGACAGTGGAGTTAACTGAACTCAAACACAGCTCCGCACTAAACCCTCCAAACAAGAAACTGCAGTGGCTTGAAATGTCACTTGGCACGTTGTGTTCATCATACCTTGTGCAAGTCTGCAAAGGTCAAAATTCCCCTCTAGCTGTACTCAAAGAGCATACAGACATTTGCTAGAAACAATTTTGTTTTCCTTACTAATTCGGACGGTTTGTTGTTTTTGTTATCCTTAAGATACCCACTCCTATTGCACAGTTTAAATTACACAGATCTGGATACAGCGCAGATCTAATCACAGTCTTCGTTTCCTGTCCTAAGACAAAGCAAACATCATTTTTCTCTTGTGGGAATCTCTGTGTTTTTGTCTATTAAGTTGCCTATAAAGCATAGCTGGATGAAAAGGAAAACCTTCTTCATGAAATCTGGTGTTTCATTTCTGGACAGACGTAGTATACAGTCCACATAAAATGGAGCTAACACCCAGATGCGAAGCTCAAGCAACTCTACCTACACAATTTTTGACAGGTGTTTATCCCAACTGTATTTTGCAATCTACAATGACAGGGATTGTCCTTAAGTAATCTATTCCAGTGAATAACTATCAGCATTTCAGAAAGTCTTAAAAATTTCTAAATCTGGAATTCTCTTACCTTAGAGCAGTACATTCACTGCCTTCCTCTTTCAAACACCTATGCTGGTATTGTCTCCCCTCCGTCATCACTTCTCTGGACTAGACATCCCACAATACTTCAATAGTTCCTCACAGGGCACTGACTTCCGGATTTCTAATCTGTATTCTCCTCAGGACTCTAGTTGCTCCCTACTTTTTGTGACAGGTATCTCAAATTTGGAGACAGTACTCTGTCAGAGGCCAATGTCAAACACAGCAGTGAAATAGCTTGCATGTGTATTAGATGGCTCTCCTGTTGATAAATCCCCAGTTTAACATGCTCCTTTCTTACAGGAGGCTGAGGATCATTTGATTTGCACAAATCAGTGTCTTACTATCATCCTTTCTGTCTTTGCTTCTTGCTTTGTTAGGGAACTGCAAGTTCTCCATCAATCACTGCCTGCCTTAATTTGTTGCTCATGGAAGCTTAGCTATTCCAATAGAAATAATAAACTTCTGAGTTTGAGCTCTACTCTCAAGGCTTACTTTCTTATACTCCAATCTATCACAAAATCTCTTCACAATAACCCTTTCCTTCTCTCCATTTTCAAATGCTCTGTCAGTTCTTCCTCGCAGGTCACAGTCAACTCAAGAACCGCACATCAGCTTCCAACATTCCAGTCCACACAAGTAGTAAACATTTCGCTTGTGGCTCACAAACGGCCATGTTCATCCACTCTTTGTTTTAGTGGTTGAACCCTCAACGGGCTGCATCCCTGCTCTCCCCCTTCCTGCCCTTTTATCACGTAGCCGCTCTCCAGAGACCAAGACCAAAACAGGTGTCTATTTTTCATGCAGCTCATGGTCATTCTGCTGATTTCTTACTTGTGGCTCCAAAACGGTGCTCCATAAACCACGAGTGCATCAAAAAAGACTTTAGGATGTTTGTGAACTATGATGCCAAGGACTGAGCTGCTTTGCTTTTGAAAAGAGCTGTGGCATTAAGAACAGGAGAACTCCTCTCTAGTTTAGCCACCTAAACCATTTCCAGAGTTTTCCGAACAGTGTTGCTCTATCTTTAAATAGGGGGAAAAAAAAAAGAAAAAAAAAAAATAATTTCACTGTTCCTTTGCCTAGCTACATAGTGTGAACGTTATTGTATTTCCGTCCCCTTCCCTGGAGCGGACACAGCAGCACCCTGAGATGGAAAAAGGGGGAAACCAAGCACGTCATTTCAGCTGTATCTATCCGCTGCTGCTAGATACCAAAAATCCTCTGCTGAGAGAGAGAAGCAGAGGTTCTGTTTGGCAGGGCATTAGAGGAATAAACAAAAGGCAAAACATCCCAAAGCGCAGCTGAACAGCTCTTTCAAACTCATGGTGTAGCCATTTAATCAGAAAACAGCTGGAATGGAAAATCTGATATTTCTTGGCATCTGTGTAACATTTTCTTCTCACTGGTGAAAAGTATGATCCTGAGGGTTTATAATTAGGCAATAATTAATCAGGCATACAAACACCTCGCAAATGACACAAAGCTTCAACATCTCTGAACATTCCTTCACTTCTTTCTGCTTTATCCAAAATACACTGTGAAAATCAAACTCCAAAGGAGGCTGCCAGGTGGGCCAAGGAAGTTCATAGCACCCGTCAACAATAACATTGAAACGCGTGAGCATTTCTGCTCTACAGCTAATCCAGAAAGAGATCATCCACACACGTACTACAGCTTAGTAAAACTTTGCAGTTTGAAGGACGATATGACAAGGACACGTACAAAGAGAGGTGCTCCAGTGACTAAGTTTGAGTCCAGATTCAAATGGGACATCTTACCTCAAGCTTCAATTCAGTCTATGATGAAGGGACAGCCACCTGCACAGTCTGGACTCAAACCTTTCCAGAGATCAAAAGAGTCCAAAAGTTAATTTTTAATTATAGTTCTTGGAATGAGCTACAGTACATCGCATTGTGCTTGCGTCAAGAGAGAAAGTTCAAAAGTTAAATGGCAGTAATGGCTTTTCTGCAGTTGTCTGTTCCATCCCGTTTCAGTACTTTCTCAGCACTCAGAAGACCACCACAAAGGTAATTGTTGACACTGCCCACACTCTGTCAGCCCGCATAAAAGAAATATTTTCTTTTAAGATTGCATCAGTAGAAAATATGCCTGTCAAATCAGCTCCAAAGTACAAGAGAGGATGAAGGGATAGACCACAATTGTCATTGAAGATCATGACAAAAGATCCAAAAGTGGAACTTCATCTTTTTACTTAAAGGATATCTGTTGCTTGGGATGACAAAATACTCAAAAACCCTTCTCCCTTTGCTGGCATATCATCTCCATTCTACTTAGAGCTGTCACAGATGGAACTTCTTTGTAACATTGTCTTTTCTACCTCTTCTTAAAACATTTTCGCCTTACCTCTTACAAGAGAGACTCAGAAACAGAAGAGAGTGCAGGCGGGATTAAAACCTCCACGGCTGCGTTGTACAGGTAATTTCCACTACCTCTAACTTCCACTGATCTGCAATAAAAACAACCAGGCACGATGGGAATGGGCAGGCTGAGAGCCAGAGAGGTGGACCAGGGTTAGGATGCTTCCAAAGTCAAGATCTTTGAAGATCTTTTTTAGCAATTGCTGTTTCTAAAGCTGTGGCTTTTGCCACCTCTCAGGAGTTTTGGTGATCTCCTCTGGTGACAGGTAGGTGACCTTTGATTTGCTTATCATTTTGGTGTTTTCTTTTAGCAGGCCAGGACATGTAGCCTGAAATAAATTAATTTCATACTTCAGTCCTCAGGAGATTTGAAATCACAGAAAGGCAGCTAATAATTTGGATTTGGGATCCCAAGAGAAGCAGCTGGGAAACAGAAGTGACAGAGATTGTGCTTACTCTAATAACTGTATTTTCTGAAAGCAGGCTCTTAAATTAGTTGGCATCCAGCGAAAATGGTTTAAGATTCCTCTACCTTGCTGCAGTTTATCAGTGAAATATTGACAATTACAGACCTTCATCTCCAAGCTTTACGTCTGTAGCCACCCATTCTTAATAATCCACTCTAGTACTGGTGTGCTCTCAGTCCTTCATTCACAGTAATACGAAAAGAGACCAGCTTTGCTGAAACTCAGATTGTCTTTGTCAAAACAAAAATCCTAGTTCCACCTAGTCAAAACTCAGCACACTAGTTGCTTCATGTTGCTGACATGTTATGAACGACAGAGGCAAACAAAATGCCTTTGCATTTACCATGAGTGAGCGTGAACTGGCAATGGCCATGCTCCCAAACGAGTAGGCGACCGATGGGACTGGTGTGAAAACCTTGGGTTTATACCAAGCATTTCATTCCAACACTCACCAGTTACTATGGTGCCACTGAAGCAAAACCACTTTTGTGGCAGACAGTGGCAACTAAAAACACACCATACAACATCGGAGAGAAATAAAAAGTTGGCAAAGATAACGTTGTCAAAACTCCACTTCTGTGAAAATTGCTCTGGGAACTCTCAAGTGCATTTCAAGTACACGCAAGTACTTTCAATTTATGTAGTTTCAACTACATAAAGCAGAGACAAGACCTCAAGACTGTATTTTAAATTTTCTTCTTCACTCCTCATCCTAACAAACCATTCTTTCCTTAGAAGAAACTGAATAATACTGCATTTGTACTTCATCTTCTCCAATTCATTGTTAAGACCAGCTGCTGTGCTATAAGCTGAGAAAAGACTAAAACTATTTTCAAAACATTCCCTCAACTGCAGGCAGGATTTGAACCAGAGAGAGGTGGAAATAACAAAGTTGTTCCTTTAAAGGAAGGGAGGAGGGAGTGTCAGGGCAACAAAATCAAGTATTTTGACTTTTTATTGTCAAACATACTTTTACTTTGAGCTTGACATAAAAAGGATTAGATCACTTAAGAATATGGCAAAATTTATTGCAAGTTTATTGCAAAACAACTTGAGATGCCCAAGAATTCTTCAATTCGATCATTCCACCCACTGCACTCGGTGGCGTCAAATCCGGTTATCAAGGAGCACATCTGTGGCTAATACTCGGTGAATAATTCCCTTTTTAGCTAGCAGAAAACCTGCCGACAAAGCCTTTTGGAGAATATGGAAAACAGCAACGAGTACTCACCAAGTAAAAATCTTAAGATCTTTCTAATGCTCATTCTGTTGGAACAAGTGATGTTGAGTAATTATCTCTACTTGGTCACAAAAAAAAAGAGCATAAACAAAACCAAACAGGCTCCAGGAAACAAGACCGTTAGTTTTCCATATGCTATATGTGTCGGTATTGTTCTCAGGCTGCCGCTCTTTCCAGCTGCTAACACTTTGCAGAAGGGCTGTGAGAACACTCCGAGCTCTTGTCTCCCTGCGCTGCGGTGATTAGACCTTGAACAGGCCAGAAAACTATGTCTAAAAATGTTTATGTGGGGAAAGAGGTATCTGCTGAAGATATCAAATATAAACAACATTTAAAGGCATTACAGTGTCCCTCTTGGAACTTCAGTGTTATCCAGTTTCACCACGCTGCCAAGAAATGCTATTAAAATTTGGCAGAAGCGGTGAAGAAGCACTATAGTGCCGCGTCTTGTGTTCATGGCACTTTTAGAGCGCAACGGGCCTCCTGATCTGGCTTACGATGACAGAAATCCCGTAACATCAGTGGAATTCTTCCTTGTTTGCCTCCATCTAACCAAGTCAAAACAGGCTCAACTTCACACCAAAAGATATGCTGAAAGCTGATTTCTCACTTTCTAGGGTAGGATCACCCCTTCTGAAGTTTTGTTCATTACCTCAAAGAACTGCTAGAACTGGAAAACTCAAGTCCTCAAATGCAAAATGCGGTGCTACCATGCTACCAGCGGTCTCTTTTTTTTATTTTTTTTTTTAATTCTATAAAATCAAATATATTTTAAAATTTTGAACGGCACACGTGCAGGTTACAGAAGACACTCAGACACCTGACAATCATAGCAGCATGGTCCCACACCCATTTGCAGGATTTCTATCGATCAAGCTGTGGTGAAGGACCTTGACAAGAGCCCAGGTGTAAGCTAACAGCAACAATAAAGGTGACAGCTATGAGTAAACAGAAATTTGTGTCTGAAAACCCAAAGAGAGAAAACTATCTAAAGACATTTTCTAATCAATTCAAGACTACAGATATACCAGGCTAAGAATTAAAAACAACTGGCTAAAATGCGTGGGGTTTAGAGCTAAAATCAGTAAGTTTTAAGCATAAATGAAGGTACAGCTACTAATTTGCAGGAAATAACTCCTATAAAGCAAAATGTAGGATTACAATGTAGGAAGTTGACAGAGTAAGCCCACAAATCTACAGGAGCACAGATGATAGCAACAGATTTAGCTCAAAATAGTGAAAAAGTAACAATAAACCACACAGCAGATGATAAGAGATGCAATCAGAAGTGATTGAAAAATAAAAGAGATGAGATGATCAATTTATAAGAGTTAGAAATCTTGGTATTAGAAGTAAAAGAACTGCAAAACCATATCTGAAAGTTGGTAATTTGGAAGAGAAAAAAAAATATTCCTCATGACACAATATCTACCTGGTGGTTTGCTTGTAGGATGGGAGCTTAGTTAAATTCATGGCAACAAAACACGTGCATTTTACTGGATCTATATAACGTTATTATTAAACTAGATAGATTTCATTGAAAATGTAAAAGTTAAAATTCTACAAGTAATAGAACCTATGTTGCCTGGTGGGAGAAGTCATCTCACACTGGATGATTTCCTGTCTCACCACTTCTGCTGGTGGGATCATCAGTCCTCTACTACCCTCCACCACCAATTTCCTTCTTTACGCTTCCGTTTACTTCAGTAACTTAAGCAGAGGAACACTGAGGATCCCTGTACATTTTTATGAGCCAACTGGGCACAGGATCACGTGCATCAGCAGAACGAACAGCAACACGGCCATCAGACAGAGCAGTTTGTAAAAGGCGTGTGAAGGCTGTGGTGCTCACGCTGACACCTGTGCATGTTCTTAACCAGAGAACAGGGATTTACAACAAGAGAATATGAAGCTCAATGTAATCCTAAACTTTGTCGAAGTTGGTCATACCTGGGAGAGATCTACAACAATAACCAAGCAGCAGGATAATCCATGAGCTGCAACACTAGTTCCAAGGCCTTTGGTAAGCATATTTTTCTGGAATATCCCCTTAGAAATGTTTTCTTTAAGTTTGTTAAAACAAGTGAGGCTTGCCCACCCTCTTATGCCTTGTTTGATTGGTTTCTTTCCAAGTATGACATGATCCCAGTCCATATGGTTTAAATTAGGGTGAGGCACTGTGCAGCGCTGTGACAAAAAAAGAGTAAGTCATAACAAAGCCAACCGACGGCATTAACATGTTTAGCAAGACCACAGTTATGATTGCTTAATTCTACAGAGCGGAGCCATGTGAAACGCAGCCACGGATCAGGCGTGGCAATGGCTAATGCGAGTTATTTTCCTCCCCCGGCACCCTCCAGGATATTCCTTCGCTGCTGTTGATGGTATCGTTTGCCTTTCCAGTCATTTAAATGTCAATTTGCACTCGGATTTGGTAAACATCTTTGATGCTGCCTCTTGGTCAATGAAACACCAAATGGTCTGGCAAGACGCAGAGATGTTTAAGCACTTCTGTACTGTAATTACCCTCCACACTACCTCAGCTTTCACGTCTCAAGGTCTGAAATCATTAAGTTACTGACACCATTTACAGACGACTCTGAGTTCACACAAACCGAAATTAAGAAGCGTTACAACTTTGGCAGCCAGGCCCTCTAGAGCAGCACAGAAATTAGTACATCCAATGAACTGACTTTTGGCTCAAGACATTAGCAATAGCTTGGTTCTAAGAGAATAAAATAAATACTACCCGCCCCTAGCAGCATCTAAAGACCCCAGGTCCCCAGACCCTAGAGCCATGGGCTGAATTCTCATGTAAGTCTATGGCAAACTTGAACTGTGAGGGAACATTCTCCAAAAGCATAACTTCTGAGTGTGGCTTCAGAGAGAAGTAGAAATTTCTCAGCGATATCTACACTGTCATCATATCAGTATTTATCCGAGATGGACAGTAAATGGTCCTCAGATTGATTTGGGAGTCTATCATAACTGAACACAGGCTACCAGCCTCTGTGCTATGAGGGGAGCTCCCAGAAAGTTCAGTGGTGGCAGGTTCTGCCTGTGTACAGCCTGTTCATGACCACCGTCCCAGGCAGCAAGGTGCCTAATGAAGTGAGGCCAGACTGAACAGGAGCTATAGGCTGACCAGTGGACTTGATTTCTTGTTTACTCTGTCATAATAAAAACCTAAACAGTTGTTTATTATTCAGCCTGCCACACTAAGGTGGCTGTTCTCCCAAACCTGGCTTCTGTCCTGCTTGCTTTCTGCTCTAAGTGCCAGATCAAACTCACACCAGTTTCCCTCCACGCATTGTTCTGCCTGCTGTATGGATTTCCTGGTTTCCTAATCTCTGGGAACCACTCGCAATGCTCCTGGGAAATCAGTTTGGTGCAAACATCAGGATCTTTGGTTCCTGGTGATTGCTCTCCTTCCGCGGGGTATGTCCCACCTAGTCTTTCACCGGACATCCCATCTTTCCTTGTTTGCCTTTGCAGAACATCGTTGAGCATTTCCATACTGCAGCAGCAGTGGCTTTTGTAGTGGTCTGAATGGGCACAACAGAGCCACTGAAAACACCACCACTAGACAGCTCAGCAACTCCTCAATAGCTTTCACCACATCACAGACCCAGGGTCTGGTTTTACACTGCCAGCAAAGCTACGTGTGACTTCTCCGAGGCCAGATACAAGCACTGGAATGGATCTTTACAGCCTGGCGCTGCCGCCGCCCTCCGAGGAGGAACAGCATGATGAGGTGGGAGAACAGCACCACAGCCTCTTTTGGTCTAATGGATAAAAAATGTAGGCAAACTATTTTTAGATGAAAGCATTCTGCTTGAATTAAACTCAGAACCAACTTGAAAAAGCAAGAATAGATGCAAAAATACTTTTAATAGAAAAAGATGTTTAAAACACTCTAAAAAGAGTTTGGAAGATGCACTTCCTTGCAGACTTACACGAAGTTTAAAAATGACCCAACCACCACCACTCTGTAACCCCAAACACCCTTTGAGGCTGTCTGCGCTCCCACAGCAGCTTGGAGAACGCTGTGAACGAGCACGGTGATGGCACAAAGCAGCACCCACACAAATGACGACAGTAAGCGCGCGTTGGCAATCTGGAGTAAATCAGGGCAAAGAAGGGGTAGTCACAGCGAGAGGCTTTTCAAGAATAGTTGTTTCAAAAAGCCCATCCTCCTTTTACACCCTTTTAATTATCCTTTGTCAGCTACAATCCTTGCTTTCCATATTCCCTGGCTTTATTCAGGATAAAGGTCTTAAAACCTGAAGCTGGGCAGCAGAGCAGAGAAGGGAGTGCTGGAAGGAAGCCAGGCCGTGATTTCTCCCAAAGGTTCCCATCCAAACCCATGGGTTGTGCCAGACATCACCCCTCCTGCCACGTTAGCTGTGTTCTGATGCCTCCAACTGATTTTCAGATTGACTTGACTTGGAGATAATATTTTTATTTAAAGAAAAGAAAAAGATGCCTACGTTACACCCTGCAGAGACAAAGGCTGACAAACGTACAATGTTTAAAGCACGTAATAATTGTAAGTGCTCTATGACTTACGCATAGATACTTTCTTTAAATAATGCTATGTTTTTAGCTCAGAAAATGCAACACTGCTACTATTTTACTCTATGCAAGATTCTTCTTATAAAAAATATGCTTGCAGACTTGTTTTCAGGAGAAAAAAAAAAAAAAAAACCAAAACAGTAGCAGTCCGAACATACCAAGTTCATCTCCAGGTTACTCAAAGCTACACCCACATGAGTGCCAACACCAGGTCATGCACTGCCAGATCACCCCATACCACAGTTTGGTCCAGATCAGGTGCAGGCAGGTGATCACATTTTTCTAAAATCAGCCAGAAAACCCCAAGAGGAGTTGATGCCAGCTTTACACGGCCTCCTGCCAGCAGCAGGGCAACAGAGCTTATCTGACATAGCACAAAAGGACACCGGTACCATAGAGAAAACCTGAGCCAGAATAAAGTAAATCCCTACAAATTTAATCTACATAGATATTCTGAACACATCTTAGGGAATTTATACTAGGAGAATACTTTCTTCTTATCAGGTACTAGGAATCTTAAAAACAGACTTACTGTGTTTTTAAGCTATGGCACAAGCGCGAAGCGGAAAGGCCAAACCGATAAACATCTATTTCTGTGTTTGGCACTGGCTGGAAACAAAATACGCAGCAGGAACGGAAATGCAGCTTCGCAGGGAAAGCAATTAATAGAAAGCTATAACAAAGCAGAGCTTCCCAGCACAAAGCACTGCTCCTCGTATCCGCATGATTCCTGGAAAGAGGACAATCTATGAAGCCAGAGGGAATTATACTCATATAGAGGCCAGTTATGTTTATTTTACACACCACTGAGTGTGTAAAATTTAGTCTGAGTTAAGAAGTGATAGCAGCAACTAAAATTCCTGCACATTCCCCTTGTTTGACAAACAAAGCTGACGCAGAAAACTCCCACTTAGGAGAGGCTGCCGCAGTTAAATCAGGGGCTGTTTTCCTTCGCTCCCTGCACTTTTCACTCACAACCTCATTTGTGATGGAACAGGAGCTTCTTACGCTGAGGTGACGAACATTCATTGGGAGAGTGAGAAAAAGTTATCCTTATTTTTGAAGCAAAGGGAATTTTTTTGATAGCTGTAATTTAATGGTGAAGGTACTGGGAGAGTATAGCAAGAAGCTCCGCTTTGTCCTTGTGCTCTTCCTTAGGCATTGCCTTTTGGTGCTGGGACAGAACGTCAGACACGCCGAGATTGCTCTTGGGTTCTAATGAACTAGATATAAATACATACATAGCCCCAGGATAACACTGACAGCATCCCTACAGACAGGAATCTAGTCGATCTGTCATGCAGACAGAAACACCTTTCAATTGCTTTGGTGTCACTTGGCCACAGTCTGGAGTGCTGGCTTCTCACGCGCGAGTGCTTTCGTTTAAACGGCCGGTGCGTCGCGATCAGGAGTTAACTTCACAGAACGCAGCCTCGCGCAGCAAGACGGACAGAAGCAGGTTATAGGCAGGAATAACATAAAGCTCTCAACTCTGGCTGGAGAGCTCATGAAAATAGCTTGCATTTTCTTCTAGTGAGTTTTGAATTAAAGTTTTGCTTTCTTTTTTCTTTCCTTCAATCTGTTTTCAATAACTATGGAGCTAAAAAATATGAAGATAATTATAGCTGTCTGTGCAAAACAGAAATGTCAGACCTCACATTTCCCAACTGACCTTTCATCCGATGAAAATTCCCACAGCAACCTTCTCCAAGCACCGAGTTGGGAATTATGAAAATTTGCAAAACAGCACTCTGTCCAATAACCTTGTTCACGCTGCAGATGCACAGGTGGGTGTTAGTATGATTTACAGAGGAGGAATAGCACTGAGGTAGTAAAAAAGCAATCAGACTTTAAAAGCTGTTCTGTAAGAAAACCTACTCTGAACAACCCGAGAACAGCCTTGCTGAGGTCCTGGTTGTGAAACCTGGTATGCTGGTCTGGCTGCAGGAAAACGAATGACAGAAGCTGCCGAGAACGTCTGAAATAACGATGAAAGTGGTATATGTATTTACAACAGGGCTTGCCTGGCTCCTTCCACTCGTTCTGAAGTGCTGCACTGAAAGTCAGCTGCAAGGAGAACGGCCCCAAGAAGCAGCAAGGGAGAAGGTTCTTGGTAACTAACGTTGTGATAGGAGAGTTGGCTTGGGTCAATACAAAATGAGAGCGCCACACAAAATCTCAGTCTAGCTGGAAGCAGCCTAAGATTGGATATAATAAAAAGCATCTTAAAAATAAATTATTTTTTTTTCCCCGAAGTACTCTGTTGGCTAGATGTGCAAATACCACACAGTTCATGTGCAGGGGGAGCAGAGCACAGAGGAATGTACGTATATATTTTCAGCTGGCTTGGGAAGAGATGCGGTAACTCCCAAGTTCTTATTTCATACCCGAGCACAGCTCATCCTGCAGGCACAGGTCTGTCCTCCCATTCAGTTTTCCCAGGCGTACACAGCTTTCACCCCATAAACCGCTGCGGGCAGGAATCAGACACAGCTACAGCCCCTTCTCCCTGGAGCACGTTCACCCACCCAAACCAGCTCGGGTAACTCCCAAGCACGTCCGGCTGTCCTCGCTCACCTGTCAGGCAGCAAACCAAACTGGCAGGCTGCGGAGCGTCCCAAAGGATGCCGGAAACATCCGATCATCCCTCACACCAGCGTGCGCTGGAGGAAACCACGCTGTCCCCAGTCTTCATATTGCTGAGCAGCCTGACCAGGGAGCACTTTACAGGGAGCTCAGAACTAGTTCAGTCCTGCAGTCGTTACAATTCCTGTTATCCATTGATTCTTTACGAGAGGACTGAGACAATTACTAAATCTTTCTCTTGTAACAGATGCTCAGCTGCTATGAATTGACATAACCTCACTGATTTAGTGATTTACAGCTAATCTTGGGCCCACCTCATAAGGACAATGCCTCCTGACTTCCCCTAAGAGTCAGTCTTCAGATACAGAATTCTCTTTCCTATTTACTGGAAAAGAATAATTAAGATCTGTTAGGTACCGTGTCACTACAGCCATCCAGCCTGAAGGATGACAGACTTCCCCCACCCATCCTACTTCGTACCGAAACCTGGTTTGTCCCACGGGCACCGTTCAGCTGTAATAGAGCTAAATTATTATTTCTTACTCTTTATTTGTACTTTCATAGTGTTTAAAAATTATTTTCATACACCAGAGCAGAAAGATAAAGTAAGGTGCGTATTGGGTTTGAAAGAAGAAATATTGAAATATTAATTCACCATTATCAGTTTTGCCTGCCACACTCACAAAAACCCCAACACCACTTTGTAACGCTTCCCAGCCCATTTCCAGGTAAATCACAAGCCTAGGAAGATTCTGAAACCCGAGTATAAAATCCAGACTTCAAGTGAAATAAGGTTATTTTTAAATTCCTAGCATTTTCTGACAACTGTGATGAAAACTTTTATCAAAATATATTTGCTGAGAAAATGATAAAAGTGTCATAGCTCATGTGCGCATCCCTTGGGGAAGGTAACCAGAGTGTTATAATTTTTAAATATAATAATTTTTTCATGTAATAATAATTTTAAATTAAGTAATAATTTTTAAATATAATCATTTTTAAAAATAATGCAGTTACCCATTGTATATTGCTGTTTACATTAGACAAAGTACAAATCTGTTAGGAAGTATCCAAAATAAAAGGTGATAGAGGCTGGAGACAAAACCAAATTAAGGGCCTTGGCCTCTGAATGGGGTTCCTAATGCTCCATCCTTGCCAAAAGTACAGGTCTTCATAATGACATTGCTGTGATTTATTATCAGTGTATGAAAAAAATCCCAGGAGACCTGTAAATTGCAGATGTAACCATAGATTAATGCTCATAATCCCTGGTAAAAACTCTGCGATAGCACCTCTATAGCCTACAGAAATTCTCTGACTAATATTCCTAATCCTTCCCCACTGGACTTTATGATGCTTCTGTGATTTTCAGGCAGTCCAGCAGTGACTAAACAACATTTACGATTTAACTCATTTTCAGACTAGAGGATTTTTTAAAATATTATTTTAATTTACACCCCCCCCACACAAATGCTACCTCCTATACACCTCGGAAATGATAATAAAAATATAGGGAAAAAAGAAGATGCCCGTGTGTCCTTTATTGCCTCTCCTGCTGTTGCAGACCCATTTGGAAATTTGTATTTTTTGTCAGACACTTGAAAACAGACCTAAGAGCATCAGTGCCCTTCACTGCTACTGCTCCAGCATCACACCTGCAACTCCGTACCCGCAAAGAGCGTACGGGGGCAGGACAAGTGGAAGGAATGGCCTTCTGGTTTTTTTTCTTTTTCATGACATCATACTTCGCCTTATTCTTCTAAGACTGAAAAGCTGCCAGTTTTCAAGTGTCCCTCATTAACTTTTAAAACCTAGAGCTCTGCTAAAGAGGAGTTATGCATTTTTTCCTGGCAATACCCATAGAAAAGCACTAAATCCCAATAGCTACTCAAGGCAAACCGGGAAATATTGCTCAGTGTGAGATGGGAAATTGAATATTTGTCCACAATAGGTTCTAATGTGCAGGAATTTTAGCTGCAGGTGATTATGTATGCTTTTGGAAAGAAAATCACCTTTTAAAGGCCAAAGCATTGGAAAAAAACATAGTAAATAAATAAAATTTCTGTACTGCTTAAGGAAGAGGATTTGCTTATAGAGATACGCAGAGGTGAACTCCTGGTTGTCCTCAGTCAGCTGAACCACGATAGCCCCGTGTCCAGTCCATATCATACATTGCAATCTGCACCAAAATCATTCCGTTCACACTTCATCCTCTGGGGAACGGCTCTAAAACTTAGGTCAGAGAACTGCCTGTCTCGCCTTCTGGCTCTATCTGTACGTGCTTTAAAAACGAGAAGAAACAGAAAAGGTTCAGAATTCAGAAGCTGCCTTGTAGAACTGTAGGTAGACTCCCCGTGCTCAAGAGCTTTATGACTGGATAAAACCTCAACATCCTGCAGAAAAACACTGGCTGCAAGGCGACCAGCGGAGGAATAAGTTTCATACTAGAGACTGGCTGAACTACGGGGTTTGCTGTACGGATTGCTGGCAAACACCAGGTTGAAGATATCTGTAAGGTGAACCCCAAATTGCAGCATAAACCTAAGCAGAAGGTCACAGCGAGATTCTGTTCCTGCACAAATCACTCAAGTGCTCTGCACCTCATCAGTGTGACATCTGTACTCTCATATCCATCAAGATTCACTCAGAGAACAACTGATTCCATAATAAAACTCTTTGTTTAAAGGACAACCTCTCCAATTGTTTAGATTCTGTGAATGGCATTTTTTTAGTTTAGAAGCTGAAAAATAAACAAGATGTACTGCTTTTTTTTTTTTTAATTAAATTTCATGTTATGATGAGTACTCCTTCGTACTCTTTATAGGACAAACTGTAACAATAACATAGCCAAATAACGTTTGCAGAGATTTCTCTTTAGGCGAAGCACAGTGGATCAGTGTCCAAGGCTCAGGTTTTATTTTGTCCTAGACCCGTCTAGACAGCCGCTGATGGTCACGGTTTACAAATGCACTTCCTTTATTCTTCTGTCTCTGCACTAAATTGATTGTTTTTTTAAAAGCAGAGAGAGAAAATACTAGGTAACACATACAAAGTGTTTTGAAACAGAGAAAAGAAATTCTACTTTTTTTTTTTTTTGCAGGGGCACAGATTCAACAGACCTAAAAGGTATTTGTGAGCTAAACTTCAGAGGGATACACTGACCTCTTTATTGCACACAAGCTGTTTAACTCGCGCTCTGTGAGAAACAGAACGGCAGTGTTTATTTACTGGACTGACTTTCACATGACCAACGCATGATGAGGAGACACACCACCACTCTCAACCCCCCATGTTCAGGGCTTGGCTTACACTTAAATTTTGTAACTAGAAGGTAACTGAGTACAGAGATGCTGGTCTTGAGCATCAGCCAAGCATTCCTTGGCCCATCTGAACTCGTTTTGTGAAGACTAAAGATTTCTCCATACCTCCAGCTTACACAGGCCGGTACAAGGTATTTATAAGGTATCACGCTAGTCTAACTTTCCCACCTAACGGAACACAGAAAGCAAGGAGAATAAACATCAGCAGAAAATGTAATTTTTTCAAATTAAAGGTCTGGCCATCAGCTTTTTAAGAAACTGTCCCTCATTAGAGTCAACCACCTCTACTCCTCGGACTTGTAAATGTCAGCACGTGTACATGCATCTCGTGAATAACTACCGTGCTGGGGAAAAAAATAACTTCTGCAGCTTTCATGTTTTTCTTCAGTCAGAAGCAGCCTGTTAAAATGTGCAGCCAAAGAATGATCCTGCTCAAAGGTAGTTACCCACCTTCCACCCAGTCATGTGGAATAACATCAAGACAGACTTGCAAAGGATCTCTTGAAAAACAAACTACTAGAAGTGCACCTTAGGGTGGACTATGACGCTGTTGAATGAAGCCACAGAAAAAATTCAGTATTAATAGGACTTCAAACCTTCCCAGATGTACTAAACCTGATAGAAATGAACTCTAGCACCTGATTTTAATTTAAAAAAATTAATATATCATTTTCCTTCCTTTCCTCCTTAAACTGATTCTCTTTCCTTCCTTTCACTAAAGTGGTGAACTGCCAAAATTCCTGGAGTGAAGTCCTAGATCAATATTCTACCACCAGCTCCCTGGAGCGATGCCCTTAAGCAGAAGGCAGGATATCTTCTGGATGCTCACAGCTGCTTTCACAGCGGTTTCATTTCAAAGACGAGCTCCTGAAGCCTGTACCTCAGAAGTCTTCTAAGTCATTTAGATCCAAACACACTCTTCTGAGCACCTGCCAATACAAAGACCTGTACTTAAGTTCAGAAGAACACTGGGGATATTTAAGAAAAGAAGAGGTGAGCTGAATGTCTCAAAATGCCTCCTACACCGCTTACATTTCACGCTTCTCCCCGTGACGCCTGCTACATAAAGGAGGTAGGAAGATTCAAGAGCACACAGACAGAAACTTGGAATTGCAAGAAAATACAGGATGTTCTTGGATAATTACCCTGGGTTTAGTTCTGTGGCACGGGCAAGTAGCAGCCCAGGCAAAGCAGCGCAGTTCTGCACCGTGCCGGCCAGGGAGCTGCCCTTTCCAACGCCGCGACGTACAGACGGATCCCAGGCGGCTGGGTAACGCGCTGCCCCATGCTTAGCGCTGCACACACACACACACACACTTCACATTACTCGATTTTGTTTCTGGAAAGTTGCTGGAGATGCTGAGTGCCTATCCGGGTGTGCTGGCAGACTGCAAACCACAGGATCGCGAGGCTTGGAAGGAATCTCAGCCGGGTCAACCCAACCCATCCTTGTGCTTCACAGCAGAAGTGATCTCACTATCCCTAAACTATCCCAAAAAGATGGGTGTCAAGCTTAGCACTGAATATCTTAACCGACAGGACTGGTCACCTCCCTTGGAACCTTACTGCACTGAGTAACTCCTCTTAGACAGTTTTTCCTAAGTCTTCTCTGTTCTGGCCTTATTGCCTAATCAAAATAATTGGTCCCTGTCCTCTTCGTAACTGTACTTAAATACGTTTGCAGATGCTTATGTTTCCCAACAGTTTTCTTTCGGTCTAGACTGAACGTGACCCTTGAATTTTCCGCAGAGATCTGGGCAGTTGATGATCTCCCTGGGGCTGAGGCCGGGGCCTGGCCATGGCAGGTAACACAGCTGCGAGGAGGACTCTGCCGTGCGTTTGAATAAGCTATCAACATAATTCTGTCACTCACAGAAACAGGTTCAAACATTCCTCTCTTTCACCACGTTATGGTGCAATTTCAGTTTCTCCAGACCCACAATCATAGCTTATTTATTGCCGCTTTGCCTTTTGAAGCAGTCTGCTCTTAAAGAAAAGCAAATTTGGTTCTGCTCTAATATGTGGTCTAGAAAGCTGTCTACTGCAGCTAAGTGCAAGAAGCCGGTCCCGCATCCATGTTTAAAAAGGAGTTTTAACAATTCAAGATAAAAACGTCAGTGAAATACAGCTAATAAAACACCTGAAAGAACCCGATCTATTCAGTTTATCACAGAAAAAATTATGTAAGAAACAATTTGAACAGAGTCAGAATTCCTGCTATAAGGAAAAGACAAGATGCCTCGAACCTAGCAAAGGTGTAACAGGATCAAATGCTGGAGGTCAGCTATATCCAAACTAGACAGAAGATGGAAATTTTTAACAGTGAAGACTGGTTACCAAGGAATGTGTCAAACTCTCCATCACACAGGGCTCTTCAGTCAAGACCAAGGTCTTTCTAAAAGAGGTCAGTTCAACCACATGTGGAATTCCAAGGACTGTATTATGCACAAGAGATGATCATATTAATTTCTAGGAATTAAGTCCCTATTATACAATTTGCAGGTTTCCTTATGGGAAATAAGCTATAGAGTATTTGAAGAAAGACTAGACTGCTGAGCTGTGAATTAGCTCAGAACGAAATGGCAAACAGCAATTCCATAAAATTTTATGACAGGCACTGCAATCTTTTCTTCCCTCGTTGGTAACTGAGCGTACTGCAGCTCTGGCAGGCAGGCAGAGAAGGGAGGAGATGAAAAGTAGACTTGTCTAAGTAAAACTTAGCCTGAAAGAGAAAAAGCCCACGGCATATTTAGAAACTTTCCCCAAATCTTTGTTTCCTTTTTCTCCCCTAGGTTTGCTTCACTCCGTGAGGAGGGCCTGCTGGAACGTCTCTTATTCCCATCTCCCTCTCAGTACAGAATCATGCACTAATTACAGCTCTGCTCTGATTAAGCACAACCAAAGCTCCAACTTCCCTTCTGTTGTTTCGTTTCACTCTGTCTCTTCTCCCTTCTCAGTATTTCAGATCTGCTCTTCTGTCCCGTCCAGCCCACTTTTCCTCTCTACGTGTCCACCCTTGGGTTTTACGGGCCGCTGGCTGGCAGTCACACATTTCTGTGACTAGAAAGGTTTTCCTCGTTCCTGAATGAACACCTCAGGCAATGGAATTCCTTCCTTAACCTTATTAATGTCAAGTACTACAGTTGCTGTGGTGACCATAAGGTGAATTAAATCACTTTTTGGGGGCATGTAAAATTGGATTAGAGACTAAATAGCTGTTAGGAATGGGAGCAATAAATAAATAAATAAATAAGGCCCATGGCTGTAGTAATTTACAAAACATAATAGGGAAAAATTGGCCTTTGCGGTTTGAAATGTAAGCATGAAAAGGGTGTCACACTGCAAAAGGTTAAGGACTATTAAAACATTATAATTTTGCAGCCTTTAATGTTATTAGTATTTTCCACTTGACACTGCCAGACAATAACTTAACAGTGGACAGCAAACATCCTGCCTTTACTGTCACAGTACGTGTAGAAAATATCCTCCAGCTTAAAATAAATAAATAAATAAATTCCCTGTGCGTAAGGCTGGGGTCCCAGGTGGGATGGAGTGAAGAAGCTGCCATTTTCCAGCTGCAGCACAACAGCAAGCGTGGCCGCCCTCAAACCGGTGCTGCTCAGAAGGGCTCCTTCCCCTCAACAGCCAAATGCTATAAACTGTGCCTCCTTCCGTCTTGTCCAACCTCATTCTGGTGGCCTTGTCAGCCAAAGAACAGCAAGATGGATTTCACAGTTAAACAAGAATCGATAGTGTGACATCCGGCAGTTGGGATTATTTTTCTCCTTGAAAAGATCTCACATTTATCCTTGCCTTTAACTGAAAGCTGGCTTCAGGCTCCTGTTTAGCTCACACACAGCTCCATTGGTTAGGAGGTAATTTGGACGAGTGTTCCTCCTAAAGTTTAACCAGAGAGCAGAGGGATGACAGATATCCCACCAGCCAGGATATCTGAGCAACATACACAGCAGTAGTCCTCTGACAAGCTTGCTAACCAGAAAAAAACTGACAGCTTCACATTTTAAGAGGTTATTCCTAGTTCTGTGGAAAGTAACTTCATCAGCCCTTGTGGCGTAGGACTGGCAAGGCACAACGTACGGAGTCATCATCATGGCAAAGGCCTTGAGAGAGTCAATGGTCAACAGCATCGAAGGAGGATCCACCCAGCGTGCCTACACTGCCTCCAGCCACGCCTGCTGTGACCAGTATTTGGCTTTGTTCAAGAGAGCCCCGGTCCCAAGGCTCCACTGCACCCGTGACATCCATGCCTTAGGTGAAGCTCCTGCAGGAGCTGAGCATCTTATACTCCACCAAAGCATCCTTCCGCTGGCTCGCAGGACTACAGTGCAGTTCAGGTAAACAATCAGCGAAGCTACTCACATTATTGACATCTAGTAAGTGAGAAGAGAGGAGCAGTTCCCAGAGAAAGTGGGATATTTTAAGAAATCTATGAAAAATCTTTCTACATATCTTAAGATTTTGCATTTATCTTGTTTCTTCAGTTTCGTGAATCCCTTCACAGATACTTAAACATTCTCAGAGTATGGAGATACTTCTCATAGGATAACCAAGACAGTTGTTTAAACAATATCAAGGACTAACAAGGAAAGAAAAATTAATTAATGAGCCTGTGCTGTGCTTTAAGCACTAGGAAACATCGCATCGCAGCACTTGACAGGGAGGGGCTGTTCCTCCGCAGGGAGAGGCAGCAGAGGGTGTCATGCTCAGGAACTCCACTAGCCCTTGCCCGGCACAACACTATAGCTGAGAAAAAAAAAAAGATGGAAAAACAAGGCAAGAAAAGATGATCCTGGCTGAGCGTGTAATGGGTATCTTGAATAACTGATATTTAAGTCATATTCTTGTTTATTCTTTTAAATATACTTGTGGTGAGCAACCATTCACCTGCTATAAATTACAAGCAACTGATAAGTCTCCATTTATGAGTCTCCAGTCAACAGCACTCATTCTAAAAAAAAAAAAGCCCAATAATAAAAAAAGCCAGCCATAACCAACAGCATTTTTCCAGAGCTGGACCACATGGCAAAGTTTCCAAAGCAGATACACAGTGCATTTCTTGAAAATTTAGCCCCTCAAAAGAGAGTCCCAAAGGGTGAGGCAGTTCAAGATTATGAATTTCACCCTCCATCCATGAGGTTGAAGTTCTTTGCTAGATGTAACTTTAATATTAAAAAAAAAAGATTCATCTGCACGCTTGAAGCCTGTTCTTTTTAATCTTAATGAGTTTTGATTTTACACAGTGTAGAACCTTATCCAGAACAGCTTTAAAAATTGAAAGGAATAAGATCAGAGAGTTGAGAATATGAAGTGGGGTTTTATCCAATTGTATGACTAGATGTTTCCAACTAATACATCGTGTTAAGGAGAGGAAAAGGAGCCACTAAAAATAAGTATTTTTATAGGAGACCTTCACAAACATGTTACCTCTGCTGACCTTTAGAAAAAGGTAAAAAGGTTAATGCAATAATTTGGAAAATATTAGCCTGAAAAAGGACCAACGACCCCCTCAGGGTTGTTCCCAGATTTCTCCAGCATAGTTTGTAATTCCTGGGAGATCATTTGAGCCGTGCAGAGACCTTACTTAGTCAGTGTCAAAATATTTTTCTGCCTTTGTAGTGGCTCTCTGAAAATACATAAAATGTGGAGTTTCCTTTTGTTCCATCTCCACCCCTAGCTGGGGAGGGTGCCAGCGTAGGCTTTCATTCATGGGACTACAGATTTTCCAACCATATACTGTACTGGAAAGAATAATAATTGGGATCAACTTCTCCTAACAGATCCTCTCCAATTTTAAGGGTTTGATCATTGAACCATCAGTTCCCTCAGTGCATCAAACTACGCAAATTCATTTTACGCATTGACATCATAACTCAATTTGGCTGACACTTGCCTCTCCCCTGTTTTAAATCATGACATTATTGATAACACAAGGCCTAAACGAAGAGTGCAGAAGAAACCCAGAGTTCTGGGTTCTTTCCCAGATCCTTCATTAACTTGCAATCCAGCTTGGGCACAAAACTGGATTTCTTTATGCCACATTTTACTTTTAAGTTGGTGTCAAGCAGTAAAATATCTCTAGGATAGATGTGAGTCTCAGACGCATCTACAAAAAACCCTTTAGAAGTTGGAATTGGTAGTGCTAACTGAAGAAACACGGAATGACACCTAAATAAGGGAAACTTCAAAGCAGGACCTTCAGTAAGGGCCAGAACACTCATTTTAATCAGAAATTCCTCTCAGTTTCAGCCCCTTAGTTTTTCAGACGTAGATTCTCCTAAATGCAATTGCTGTCAATCTGTCCTTTGGCAAAACGCACAAATGTGAACTCCAAGAGAGAAGACCAAGAACAATTTGCTGTACCACTACAACAGACAGTCTACTCGTGACTTAGCAGGAGTCCTGTCGCTGAGGACCAAGCTATTTTGTACTCCCCTCTGAAACAGACGCCACATAGAATTCAAGGTTACGTATTCTGGAGATAGGAAACTAAAAAGGAGTAGAATTAAAAGTTTACATGATAAAAAACTGCAAATTTGTAGCGGTTAACACTCCCATAAGAAACTAGAAGTCTAGGTTAAGAATACATTACTAATAATACTTTCACAGATAGTTCACCACCAATTATCTTATCTAGATTTTTATAAGGGATACCTTAAGAAAGTATGAAGACCATTTTCAGTTTTCTGATGTCACTTTGCTTACTATTTGTGCTTCTGAGATAAGACTACTTTCTCAGAATTGTACTAACTTTTTACTACCATTAAGGGTTTTTTTTTCCCCACGAACAAAGATGGTAGCTGTAGGAAGGGACAGGCACAGTGCAACAGAGAAGTGAGGCAAGCAGGGCAGGACAGTCACCCATTCCAAATGGCAGCCTCTTGACAGACTTCCACAATATCTTTGAAAAAAATGCCAGAATTAGACTTCTGACTGACAAATCAGGCATCGCACACACCGGCCTGCTATCACACTAGGCTCCTTGAGGGCTCACTCAGCACTTGCATTCGTTCACATTTAGTCCATGTGTCCAGCCCTAGAAACTTAAATTTCCTTTAAAGTAAAAGTTAACGTATTGCAGTGTAGCTACAGGTATCGTACAGAGTATATATGCAGCGTCCATTTTGCGGAAAGAAAACTTGACAGAATCTGGATGTAGCACCATCTACGTCTGAAAGAAGAGGGGGCTGCCGATGATCTATTTATCACACTGTCTTGTTACAGCAGGATAACTGCTTCTTGATTTCTAACACGCAATAGTGGTGCCAGTAACCCAGCACAGTCACAGGCTCCCCTCAGCCTTTAAAAGTTTTCCTACTGATGCTGTTCTTTTCACCAGTAGCTAGATGAAAGCTGAGACTGGGATTCAAACCCTGTACTCTGCCAGCCATCCTAAGTGAAAGCCCAGGAGTCCTGACTAAAGCCGTGAGCAGCACTGTGTAGAATTAGACACACAAGTAAGACTACACACACCAGCTTCAAGGAGCTCAGATAATTTATTTTCTCCCCCCCTCTGCAATATATGTATATATATAACTACAGTATTAACCACAGTTCACTAGGCTCTATGTTCGGTGTAATAGTGCAAATTTTCAATCTGAGCTCAGTTAAGAAGGCAAATGGTATCTCAAGGAGCAAGCTGACCCCGTTATCCGACCCTTCGGGAGTTAAGACAGCAGCCAGCGGTGCAGCCAGCCAAAACGCCTGAGCTGAGGCCAGCTAAGAAGCCAGCCAGGCAAATCCAAAGCTGCTGGAAAAATACATTTGGTGTCTGGGACCCCGAGCTACTACGCACACCCTGCTTTAGTGGATATGGGTGTTGGCTTGAATGCAGCAGCACAGAAGAGAGGGTGAACAGGGAAAGCAACTTAGACTGGACTTACATAAGAGGCCTATTGACTTTTTAATGACTTTGTTATTTGGAAGTAGCAGGTATATTTACCAGAACATCATCTCCTATTTTACAGTAAAAGGTTTTTACAAGGAAAGGATATGTAAAAAGAGATCTTACAATATACCCTTAGAGAAGTGCAGAGGGCTAGAACAGGCAGCACAAGAAACGTGTGATGTATCTGTCTACTTAAAGTCTTTACAAGCTTTGGAAAGTGCATTTTTCAGTCACTGTTGAGCATAATTGCTCTTTAAAGCCAGCAGACAGAGGACTTAGGAAAAACATGGCCTTCACCAGAAGTGGTAGAAAGCAAGAAGATTTATTAAGATCACCAACTTATTCTGTCACTTTCAGATCTTTATTGGAATAATAAAGTCAGTTATCTATGATTTCAAAACATAGATAATGTGTCCTATAGATAGCAGGACACAAGATAATCCAGAGACACAGGGTCTGTTCTCCCAGTGATTATGGGACCAAACTTTATTTTGAGTGACTTCTGTTGGAGGGACCCCTGCTTTAAGCTTAGCCAAATAACAGGAGAGCATCCCACCACATTTCCACATCTGTGACCAGTGTGGAAGAGCATGTCTGTCTGAAACATCACAAGTCGATATCTATCTACGGTCAGTATCAGCGGATGAATCACTAACGTCGTCATGCTGAAGGGCTGACTTGTTCTCAAGAAGATCAGACTACCTAACGCATAAAGCCTGGTTATGCCTAAGCAGTTACTGGTGGAATTAAAAAGTCACAATCCTAGATCACAGTAAAGCTCTTTGTAAAAATCCTGTTCTGTTTTTACCTCTTCCATCAGCCTCAGCTCTTCACTGGAAAGCAGTATTTCCATGGGACACTGAAGGTCTTGAAAAATCTTTGTTCTAAGGATCTCTGCTCTCTCTCCTAGTCCTTCTCTGAACAAACAGAAGTACATTTTTAAGAATCTTGTCAAAGTTTGTTTCTGTTAGGAATCCCAGGTAACTGTAAATCAAATATATAAGATACAGTGTATTTTTGTGCAAAGGGAGAAATGGAACAGAAGACTTTCCTGCTGTCAGAAAAGCTCTTTTTAATCATTAATACTTTGGCCAGAAAACATATGTGCACATACACACAAGTTTAACATTTCTCTGGAAGTCTGATCTCTTGTACTTCAGACCAAATAAAAAACAAAGAGCAGGCCAAATTCTGACGACAATCTGCAGCAAAGTTAAGTTGATCTGTAGTGGTGAAAGGCCATAGCTGTTTAAAACAAGTGATTTACAAGGCAGTGAAATAAACTTTGGGTAGACACAGGCGACTGTTACTGTTGCTTTGGCATCCAAGAGACTAACTTGGTTTGGAAACATTACTGCTGGTTTCTGCTCGCAAGGCCAAGGAGAGAACATCACCATCCAGAGGACACCAAGACTTCTGACAGGAGAATGACAGATCCGTCAGAAAAGAGTAACACTGAAAAGCGGAAAAATCCCCATAAAGATGCACAATGACCTGGAGCAATGCTGGTGTAATCACACATTTCCTTCTGCTGAGGTGATAACCTCTGGCCAAGAGACAGCAGAGCCCCAGGTGCAGTGACTTCTAAGCCTTTGCTGAAATAGTTCCCGTTATTTCATTCGCTAAAGCCTCAGAAGCGATTTTGCCGTGGCCCTCCAGGCGTATATGGGAGTTTCAGCGTTCACGAGCACCCACTTTTAGCTGAGAATTTCCAGTAAGAGAACATGTTTGTTTGGCATTGAATACACACGCTTCCCATAGCGCCTGCGCTGCGCTGCCCGTTCCAACGCATTGGAGAAGCAAGGCAGAGGGCTATTTTTTCACTTAAACATTAATCATAGCAAAAAAAAAAAAATCAAACCAGAAAATGTCTCAAAACACAGGGCACATTCATTCCTATGGAAAGTGTGGTTAATCTTTGCAATATATTTACTTTGATAAAATTATACATTTAAACTAAGAAGAAAATAAAGCCAATTTTTAAAGTTTAAATCTTCCCACTGGAATGCCAAAAGTCACAGATGATTACTACCTGCCTCCTATCTTTTTTATTTGGAGGTTACTATTGACAACAGACAGATAAACCAAGACCTGGAAAAGTGTTTTTCTAACTAAAATAAACTAAAACACATTCAAATAAACATAGTTCACCTATGTATTACTGCAAGGAATAAAACACAAGAGGTTTCCAAGTGGTATGCCGAGTCAATCGGATGGCCCAAAGGCATTTATCAGCATAACTCTGCAGGGTGACAACTTCAGAGCCACCGTGCAACAAATTTTAGGTCAAAGATAACAAGCTTGTATTTGTGGATACTATTTGCAATGGAGAATAAAGATAAGCATAATCCACGCACTTGACCATAAACTGACCCTTTTACCTGTTTCATTTTTTCCTAACTGCGGCTGACCAAAAATTTAACAGCAACACTACCATACATCAATATCTTCCATTTCAGCCAAAGGCAATGGACATACTTCTGCCTTCTGTATAAATTTTCAAATTTATATCTAAACCAAAACCACCAGTTCTACCTTCCTTTAAAGGGTTTTTTCCACATTTCCACATACACATAATTAACTCTGCTTTAACAACAACAACAAAATATTGGAAGACTCCAGTCCCTTGCAGGGAAGATGCAACTGTACGTTGAACCATCAGGACAGCTTTTGATGTCCATCTGGCTCAACTGCACGTAGACCGCACATCCGTCCAGCTGCACAAAGCAATCATAGAAAATGAAAGATACGCCCGAACACGTACACTGAATGGGCCCTGAAGGATTTGACGAATGAAAAATACTGGGTATTGTGAACTTACGTTTGGTTTCCACTGTTTAGGGAATAAGGCTGACCTTTCGGTTACCACGCAACCTAGGAAAATGGGAACTGAGAAAGCGTGTGTCACCCTAACAAAGGGCTTGAGTCAGCTATTGCTCAGCATCTTATGGACCGTCTGCTGTCTGGATACACATCCTGCCAAGGAAATAAAATGAAGTCTGAACTATTTCTTCCTGAAAATAGGATTAAGGAACTTTAAAAGAAAGGAAACATTGTATCATCTTGATACACGACTATAAAAATCAGCTAAAACGCAGAAAATCATACTTAGGCTAACAGAGACAGAAGAGCTGTAAGTACAAAGGGCCTGCGGAGAATCAGTTTCTCCACAGGATAAATTCCCATCAAAATTCAAGAACCAGAGCCTGATATAAAATGAGAAATGTCAACTGAGCTTTATAAACCTACCAACATGAAAAAATGAGGCATTTCATCATTCATAAAAGCTAGTTATTTTATGCACAACAAAGCAATCTAGACAGAAAACGCATCTTCCAAAATTCTGCAAACTATTACATGTTGTGCTGTCTCTCTTTTTCCTTATGAAGGCAAAAAGACAATTGAACCTCTTTTATTGCTGCAATAAGAACTTCCCAGTAAATCATCAATCCACACAGAGAGCTAGTGTAGGAGGAAATCATATAAGATGGATGCAAATCCACATTTCCAACTGACCTCTATTCTGCTCCCTAAGTATGTGAGTAAATCAATAAGATTATTTCTATGTGCATTTTCACAAAGGTTTGTCAAGCTTCACTAATTTTTTTTTATCTGTATACACACACTGAACTTCTACAACTCTTAAAAACACCTGCAAAGTTAAGTTCAAACATTGATCTCTAATATAACGATAGTTACAACAGGTGAAAAAACACAGTTCAGTTCAGCAAGGGTACGTTGGCCTAATCCTAATTTGACATAACACTTTTCTGTCCTTCAAAACTAATTAAGATTAATTACATTGATATGAGACATATGACAAATCTACAGCGCTGACAGAAGCTGTAAAGCCTACCAGGGATGACAGCTGTTGTGCTGTACCTAACTGCCAAAGTTAAGAGAGACGTCACAAAAATGGCAAAAATTGGGGAATTGCTCAGAAAGTGAGCTTTAGTATCAAAAGAAAGATGTTCAGATTTTTTTTTTTTTGGTCTTTAATGAGCAAGATAAATTCAAACCTTCAGCTGCGAAGGCTCTGATGATTTTTTCCTGAAGCAGTTTCTACAGTCCCAGTATCAGGTTTATATTTATAAAGGTAAAATCAGAAGTTAAATAGGCTGAAATAAAGGCATCCCTCGGGAAGGAAGCGAAGAGAAAAAGAAAGTTCTGTTGAAATAAATACTTAAACAGAACTGAAAGTAACCACTGACAACTGATGTGTAACGCAAGCTTCGCCTACAGAGCCACGCTCGCCGTGTGTATAATGGAAAAACCTAAACTTTGTTTGGGGCTGTAGTCTGATGTCAGTGCTGCATTTACATGAAAAAACAATAAAACAATTATTTTTGTTATCTGTCCTTGCAGATGTGAGCTTATTGATGTCCCATATGACAGAACTGTTATTTCTCCAACTCAGTGTGACAGGCATCCCAGCACAAAGTAAGAAAGAATAAAGAGTTTCCAGTAGATCTCTAACACAAAGTGTGGTTTGTCAGAATCATAAAAGGATTGTTGCCTTCCAGTCTAATTTCTTTCAAACAATCCATGAAAGATCTGAGAAGGGATATTGTGCCAAAAGATAAACCTCACAGGTGTTTTTCTTCCTCCAACACATACTGTTAGTCCTGCTTCTCTCCTTCTCATTTCCCTGAAGAAATTCCCACACTTCTGTTCCTCCCTCGTGGAAAAAAGATAAGGCATTTTTTTCCCTGTCAAAAATTGGTAAAGGAAAAAAAGAAAGGGTGTTCTCAAAGAGAGAAGCTGGCTGGACAGATGAAATAGATTGCTGTTCAAGCAATGGGACCACCTAGTTTTGTTCTCAGTTGTACCTTGGTACTTGGGTATATTTAAGAAGTATTTGTGCAATAGCACATACATGGGAAATAATTAGATTTAGATGAATGGCTAGCAGTTTTAAGTTCATAAAAATGGATTTTAAGGTGTTTTCAACCTATTGCAACTCCACTGGAATTCTCTCCCCCATTTTTTGTGTAGTGAGAACAATCAGTGCCAAAAAGTAACCCAATACAATAAATCGGATGCAATTCCAAGGTAGCCAATGTCCTCAGCTAGGAAAACATTACTCAAAATGCAATTTTTAATAAGAAAGTTTTCCTTTTTACTACCTACTTCACTTCAAAAGTAATTTGACTTGCAAGTGAATGCATAAAACAGCGAAAGACCTCAGGAGAATCTCCAATATTAATTGTCAACTTTTCGGCAATTCAGCTGAATTTCAGCGTTTGAGATCCTCAAACAGGAGGACAGGCTCTTAGCCAGAAGCCTCTAAATAGTACAAACATTTCTGCGCTTTTACAAGGCACGTAAAGACCTAAATTATGTTGCTAATTAATTTTATATTTCCTTTGGCTACCCAGAGAAACCTGGAGCTGTTCAGCACTCATTGCACGACGGGGTTTTGCCAAGTATTCAGGTATGCTATTAGCAGAACAAGCCAAGAGGGCTGAGCTCATGCTCTCTATAATACCTACAGGGAAAAAAAGTCCAATTCAAAGCAAGTACATGCAAAGCCAATACATACATACAGGCAGAAAGGGAGAAAGGAATACCAAAGAACCTGAGACACCTAAAAACACGTACAAAACTTACAACTAACATTAGCCCGGAACTACGACAACAGAGACCATAGTTCGATGACAGCAAGTACCAATCTGTTCCAAATAAAAATATTTTTTAAAAATTGAGGACAAAACGCTAACCCGATCAACTTGCAAAAGATAAAAGATGCGGCTTGTGCTATGCACACACTGTCCAAACGGGACACGTAAGACTTAACTGACTTTTGCAGTTGAGCATGGCACAATGAGCCAAACGTCCCTGCTACACTGTGTAGGTGTGATGCCCTGGAGAGAAAGAGATGCAGGGAATACCTGCAGGACATTAAAAAGAATATTTTTACCTTCAAAGCTGCTTCCTTGTCTGCTTTTAACCTGCACAGTCTTTGTTGTTTTTTTTTTTTCTTAAAAATATCTTGTAGTTTAATCAAAAGATATCTGTGTTCATATAAACTTTAAAGATACTTAAACCCTGATTACCACACACAAGTATTCACTTCCCTCCTCACCGATCAGCAGAAAGCAGCAGCATCTCCCACTTAGTTCTCAAGACACCAACGAAAGCCAGCATTGCTTGCTTCTTCACCAGTAACAAGTTAATCCGTTCAGTTGATATTAAACAGGCATAATTTATTAACCGCAATATGAGTTATCAAATACCAAACTACTGTTTCTCCCCCCCAAAGACTTCAATCACCAGGCCTCTCATTTGCAAACGATACTGCGGAACTCTACAGCTAACACCCGCATCTCAACGCACGGTTCTCTGCGGAGGGCAGTGTATCTGTACTGCGGTCCTGTAAAGACATTACCAAAACTTAGGTAAGCGCACTGACATCTGAGTTTTTTCCTAAATATTTTGTTTCAGGCTTTGAAGTTGGAAATTTCCTATTCTGAATACCATCAGAAGGCTTCAATTATACTTTAAAAACCCCAAACTAACAAAAAAACAACACATTTTTATGCTGTTTCTTTTAGTTTGACTACAACAGGTTTCTGTTCACATCACTTCATTTTAATCGATACTTTCCACCCAAACTGAACTTGAATTTCCAGAACGTCATTCAAGTTTGTCACCAGGATGGCCCAAATCTACTTTCCTCTCACTTTAGATAAAGAACGTTTCTGATACAAATACATCACAGACGCACAGGCAACTGTAAAGTTTGATCTGTTAACTTCTGATGAGTTAGTGCCGGCTGGAGTAGGGATTTGCTGGGCTGCTCTTTGTAAGGTTACTGAAACGAAGCAAACACTGCTTAGAAGTGGAATCAGATGTTGTTATTTAGCCAAGAACCATTATGTTTGAGGTTATTCAAAGTGACAGATCTTTATTTACAGCTTCGGCTTTCCTGTCAGAAATCTGATCAAGAATTGCCGTCAAGTTTTCCTCTAGCCACAGGAGACGCGCTCATTCTTTTCACCTCTGCTTCATGTGATCCCATGGTAAGTGAGAAAGCCATGCCTTGCCTGTACTGGAGACAAACAGCTATCCAAGAATCTACTGTGTGGATCTATTGCTTATAAAGCCTTATCCTTACTAAAGGGATTTCAAGTTTTTCTATTCCAAATCTCTCCCAAAATTATTCACAGAGCCACTGCTCTCTTCTCATCTCATCATTGATCCTGATGATTTCATCATCAGCTCATTACCACATTCTATAGAATGACAGAATGGTTTGGGCTGGAGGGGACCTTCAAAGCCCATCCAGTCCAACCCCCCTGCCAGAGCAGGGACATCTCCAACCAGATCAGGTTGCTCAGAGCCCCGTCCAACCTGGCCTTGAACGTTTCCAGGGATGGGGCACCTCTCCGGGTAACCTGGGCCAGTGTGCCAACACTCTCAGTGTAAAAAATTTCCTCCTTAGGTCCAGTCTGAATCTACCTCCCTCCATCTGAAAACCGTTACCCCTCACATCTTATCACAGCAGGAAACCATGCTAAAGAGTTTCTCCCCATCTTTCCTATCAGCCCCCTCTCTAGATACTGGAAGGCCACTGTAAGGTCTCCCCGGAGCCTTCTCTTCTCCAGGCTGGAGCGCCCCAGCTCTCCCAGAACATACAGAACATCCCTATCAGGACTGCAGCAGGACTACAGGACTGCCACAGGGGGCTGTGCAAGTCAGGGATCCACACAGAAAAAGTGCCAAAACGGAGCTCTTGCTTTGTTCAGCAGCCAAGGAAATCCTTACAGATGCAGATGTCCAGGTAGCAATTTTGTTTGTAGTTCAGCAACCACTTCTCCTTACTGTGTTGGGAAGTAGATTAATATATAGCAAATCCACTTCACTACTTATTTCTTTTTTAAAAGGGTGAAAGTTTTAAGTTGCATCCTTTAAGGCAAAATTTAACAATTTATCCCAATCACCGCTACAGCATATTTTCATAAATACCTCTACTATTTCCTTCAAAGGAAAGGGAAAGAGAGACCCCAAAAACCTTGCTCCAACCTACTCTTCAGTATTTGAATTTCAAGGGTTTGGGCCTCTTTAATGTAAACAATTAAAGAATTAGCATCTTATCCAGCCAAACATTTTGAGTCACCATTTTAAAACTGGATTGATCATATATTGTTGAAATTGTCTTTAACTGGTCTAATCCCACTCAGCTGAAAGACCTTAATGCCTGTTTATATAATGTGCAGGTTCAACTGTCTTCATCTCCAAGTTTTATGAGCTAAAAAAAAAAATCTCTCTTAATTGCTAAGAGACTGGATGCAGGAACAAGGTTCCATACGGCTGTTACATCCTGCATACTCTGCCTCTGCTCAAGCCTTACGCGTAGCGGTTCCAGACGTTACACGAGAGGGCCAACGTTAACAAGACGCAATCCAACTACACATGTTCGGAGACATGAATAACCATCCGAGACAAATGGCCTTGAAATTACATGCTTACGGGAAAAAGTGAAGTTGTATATTAAAACATACAAACTCCTGCTTTATGGTCCCTGAAGAAATGGATATAAATGTGCAAGTGCACAGAACATTTGCATCGTTCTCCTGCCCACGATCTGCTACACTGCAACACAAGTCTGGGCTCGAGGCAGCCGTGTTCCTATGCCAAAACTGTATGGAATGCACCAAAAAGGTCAAGGCTAGGAATTTATGTGTTTCGCAGTTATTTAGGAATTACGGGAAAGAGAACTTGGCTACTCCTGGCATCACACAGGTGTAGTTAACAGAGAGCGTTCTGCGGGTCAGACTTTTTCAATCAACATTCCACTTTATTAGAAGCAATGGCCCTGTGCATGTGATTATGAGAACAGAAAAGACAGCTCAGTCTGGGGAGAGGAGCTAAGGGATCACCCTCAAACTTCTCTCTTTGCATCATCTTCCCATCAGTAAAGTCCAGGCTTTGTGTTAGAGGATCATTATTTGAAAGAAAGATAATTAACGATAAGATATTTACTCTATGTACATGGAAAGAAACTTAAGATACTACTCCAGGTTTTCATTTGGCTGTGCTCTTCAGTGGAACAGAACCACTCAAAAACCATCCCAGGAAGCGTCATTTAAATCTTAACTGTACAATGAGTCAAGTGTTTCAGAAGCCAAATGGAAGAGCTCACTGGCCGTTCTCTCGATAAGCAAACCTGAACTCCCAAACTTGTGAGGTGTATTTTGTTATTGTTATTATTGTTGGTGTCTTCTAACTGTAGCAGTGTATCTGGAAACTATTAAACAGCTAAAATAGCTGAAAAAAAAAAAAAAAAAAAAAATGTGTAGACCTGATGGTGTAGGAATTATCATCAAGTGAATGCTGAGACTGTACTCAGTGTAAGAGAAGTAGGCTCAGCACAGCTGCTTAAATTTGTTTAAACTAACAGACAAGACGTAGCAGCAGTTTTAAAACGCTGCTGCTGCCAGATCAATAGAAGTCAGTTGAAAACAGTGTTGTTCTAGAGAAGGGGGCTTCATCTTACCTGAGTTTTAAATGAACGTGAAGAGCTATGGCCTCTAACACTAACGAGGTGTTATGAGTAGAAGACAACACAACTGCTGGCCAGAGCATGTTGGCACAACCGGTACGCTAACGGACCACACGGGGACTGCTCAGCAAAGACTCATGCATCCTAACAGAAGCTGTCCTACAAATACAAGTTTGGTCCAGAAAGGGACAGGAAGATCAGAATGGGAGACGGCACAAGAAGAAGTGCAGTGGATGACAGATGTAATGAAGGAAACGTGAGAACATGCAGTAGGAAAAAGAAAAGGAATAATGAGAAGAAAACAATCCAGGCAGTTCTCAACATAAGCATTAGCCGATTCTGAACACCTGTCAGCTACATGGGACTGTCATTTCTTTGTGCTCTCAAAATTGCATCTGTGAAAATCGCTTCTCCCCATTCTCACTTTTTCTTGGGAATTAAACACATTACAAATGCTACAGCATTCAAATTAAGGAATTATTTTTTCCTTTTGAACAAAACAAGTGCCTAAGAAATCCTTCAGGATTAGTGTCGGCTCACGAAAAGCGTGTCCCAACAAGAGCTTTCCAAAGCCACACGTCCAGCTTTGTTTGTGGGCAGAGAAGCAGTCTTTCCACAACACACTGTGCTACTCAAGTAGTAAGAAGCACGGAAAGCTAAGAGTGTCTGGACAGCACAGTGGTGGGTAATGCAATACAGATGATTTCACCTTTAGGTCTTCAGTTCAAAATAATTCAGCCCAAAAAGTGTCATCACCTGATAGTTTTTACTGCTTCTATTTACAGAACAAAATTTCCCAGAGGGCCAAACTGAGATCAAGACTTTCTGCTCCCTCCCTCCTCGTGGTAGGCATTGTGCCTATAGTAAGGACCAGACCCTTCTGTACAGATCCCATATTGTACGCAGACTACAGACATCAAGGAAAAGAGCACGGAGACCAAAATGCGTTGTCAAAATTCAGTGAGTCAGACATAAAAGTGATTTCAGCTCCCAAGCTGATGACATTCTTACTTGTGCTTTTTGTGTTAGGATACCTTCCCCCCCTCGCCTCCCGACGGGAAAACGCACACATGTGCAGCAAGATCTGAGCTCCAGGATGCATCAACATTACTAGATGAGTGTGTATTTTTCTTTTAGCGCATGTGGAATAGGACTGATACCTCCCAGGAGGGCTGGGCTCACCGCACACAGGCTGCAGAGACAATCTGTGTGCACAGGGAGCACATCCAGGATTCCCAGACATCCAGCAAGCTCACCTTCCACAAAAAAAAAAAAAACAAACAAAAAAAAAAACCACCAAACAAACCCTGCACCATGTCAAAGCCAAGACAAGAACTATGTCCTACTGGAAGCAGACGCATCTCTCCTTCAATTCATGATATATCAAAAACTCAGCTCAAACCAATACCAACCGTAGTAACACAAAGGCTTAGAGAAGGAAGGACTCCTTACACATCGTCTCTCCCCTGTGCCCACCAAAAAAGCCCCAGACAAGTGCCGGAGAGGCATCCTGCTGGACTATGAGAGAGCCTGGAGCCAACCGTCAACACATTAGGTAACCTCATTACCCACCGCCTAGTGCCAAAGGCAAAACAGGTGCGAGGACAGCAAAGCAAGAGGAAAGCGCGGCCTGTTAATAGAAATCTGCGATTTTAAGGGCATAAAATATTTCCAAATGTTCGGAGAAAAGCCTCACAGCAGAGCAGACGTTTATTAATGGAAAAGTAGCAGAAAAATGTGAATTTCTGGAAAGATGCATCATCCTTAAGATGCAGCTTGTTTCTCCCCTTTTTGGGTTCAGACCATTAACGTTAAGTCTTAAGGGCGTGAGTTTCATTTTATTCCCTGCAGTGAGGAACAGGAAAGAACAGCCACTATCTTTTTTTGTGTCCCATTACTAAGGTTATCATTTCAGGGAAATGGAGCACTATTGCCTTTTTCAAACTCAATAAATAAGACTGTTCAACAGGATCACATCACAATTGCCACCTCGCCCCTTTAACTTCCCATAGTCCACCGTTTCCAGTTCGGATCTGGAAATAACTGCTATCAGAAATGTCTACTGACCAGTAGCAAATTCTGGTGAAGTCAGTGAAATGACACAGCTGCAGAGTCCAAGTGAGCACCAACTCTTTTTCTCGAGCACCACCACAATCAGATCCTGGAATCGGTATCGGATATTGAAATATCTGGGCAGGAAAAGAGAGACTAGTAGAGTTCCAAAAGTCATGGTTTTACAGCATCACTTGGATTCTCCAATACATTTTCTTAGACATTTCATGTCAGAAGTTAGCTGAATTTAGTTTTGCGCATTCCTCACTCCCCACACTCAAATTACACAGCACCCTTCCATTTACTACAAGGTACACGAACACCTTAACATCACTCCTAATGAGCAACATTTGTATGAGACTGAAAGTCCCAGATTTTTATTGTTATTAATAACCACTTTCAAGAAAAAGACATCAAATTCCAGTATTGCCATGTAAAAAGTCTTCTATTCCAGTTTTGTATTCAAAATACAACTTCTTTTCAACAAAATTTACTTCCACGGGCCACCTGCAGATGCTGCAGGACACCCTGATGGAATTTCAATTTCAAAGTATACCTGATGTTCAGAGCTTGTAGTATGAAGGCCATGTACGTTTATTTATTTATAAATTTTATTTATTTATAAATTTTATTTATTTATTTCCGTGAAGTCATAGGATTTGCAGACTGGACTTCTACTGGAGGGAATGCATGCATGAGAAGGGAACATTGTACCACTCAAGAGCCAAAATCTCATAAGAACTATTTACTAGCACTTTAGATACTTTTTCACATTCAAAACACAGTAATGCTGTCTAATTAGTCTTTAACAGCAATGGAATATTGGTTGGCAAGTTTACCCATACAGAAAGGGGGAAAAAACCAAGAGGTAGCTTTAACAGTTCAGACCAAAAGCCTATCTACCCCAGCATCCAGTCTGTACCAAGTGATGGACAAGGGAAAAAGAAACAGGAATGGGACAAGAGAGCAAGTGTGCGAATGATTAACAGTGAACTGCAGGAGTTTTCGTGCAACAGCTGATATTTATACCCAAGACTCTCAGTCTTTCCAGTGCTCACTTCCCAATAGATCACAAGCTCCTGAATCATTTCCATGAGCACACCCTGGGTTGAGCAGTCCGTGTCGTCTCCGTGCTCTGAAAACCACCTCGCCCTCAGCGAGCACTAAGCAGGATGGATGTTCCCTCTCCATTAAAATCACGTGAAAGACGTCTAGTCACGCAGACTGCCAGATTAAACCAGGAAACTCTAGGGCTGTAAACTTAACTTACGTGTGCACATAGGCCCTTCTCGAACAGGGCCAGAGCTCTCCAAAAATTCACAGAAAATTGTTTCCCTCTTCTGGCAAAATTTCAGGCCATTTAGTTTGCTTGGTTCCTCTGTTGCTCTTCCCCATATGACAAACGGGCTCACGCTGTGCTTCCTACAGTCCAGAATACAGAAGCCTAACCTACTACTTGTTAGCGTTCTTCAGGAGTACGGTTTAGTGGTTAAATGGAAAACTCCGAACAACGAAATCTGCTTCCTGACCTCAGCCGTGTAACTGTTCGCCTTGGTTACGTTTCTTGGGATTGTTTACTGAAATCATTTAGAAACACATTTTGCACATTCTTTCCTTGCCTGTGAAAAATGTTTAAAAAAAAATTTGGGAAGTTTAATTACCTACTTCTAAATACTTAAATTTACTGATGGAAAAGGCTGTGCTAGCACAAAGTGAGTGCCACTTGGTTACGCACTATTCAGCTCTGCTGGGGGCTCTGACACAGCCATTTGTGAAAAAAAAACTTTTCCCTTAAAAGGAAATACTCCTTCCATCTGATTCCTGATTGTGGATCTCCTCATGGAATTATTTCCAGCAGCTATGTCTGCTATTTAACAGGCAAGCAACACAATTTAATTTGCCATTTAACAAGAACAAAGTTTCCTACACTTTCTCCGTCCTTCCACTATCAGTCTGCTCTGGCACAAACCTGTGTGTCATTATTTCCACGGAGTCACACAGACTGTTTTACTGAAATTAAAAAAAAAATTTCCAGAAGTTTTTGTTGAAACACCGCTTTGAAGACTGTCTACGTACAACTCAGAAATGCCACATTCGCTTTTTTCAGCTGTCATGGTTATTTTCCCCAGCCTTTAAGAGTTACCACCTACCCACTCATGAACGTTCTTCCAATTAAAACTCATTGCATCCAACCTGGTCAATCCAACTATAGATTCTCAAGAAGCATCTCAAGCAAATTCTACGTTTCCAATGATGTTAACCTTTATTTCAGTGTGTTTCGGAACAGCTCCTTCAGAAGCTGTAAAATAATGAAATAAAAAAAACGAGATAAAAACCCAGCATTGCTTTTGACTGAGGAAAGAATAATCTCCGTGTATCAAGCCTTCTCACATGGTTTCAGTGTAATAAATTAACTCCTGTTATCCCTGAAGCACAAAGGACTGCAACGGATGAACTGAGAACGTTGAGAGGGACCATCAAGAGACAGTACAGGCAGCAATGTCACAACAGCAAGACAACACTCACGGCTCTTGCCATCCTGGCAACCTGCATGCTAAACCCAAACTAGAGCTGAGAGTCATTTATGAGGAAGTTCTATCTAAACAAAGTGCAATGGAAATCACAGATGATCAAAAGCTCTGTAAGTAAATCCTGGCAGTGAGTCTCCCCTTCACACACACACTTCTCTAGTGTTTCTCTTGACTGACTGTTGTGCTGAAATAAGTTCACATGACAGGTCTGATTTTTTCCTCTACAGATCACCATGCTTTTCCAGCACAAAAAAAAACCCCGGAGTACAAATCACATACTTGCTGAAATGTCTACATTGGCGTGTTATCTCATGTAAGAGCAAGGTAAGATCTCAGTTGTAGAGACATGGTTTTTTGTCAGGCAAATTGCACGGATTTTTTCTTTATATAATGCTTCTGTAGGATATTCACCACTCTTCCCTCCTCTGATAAAGGGTACAGACTGACAACTCAGTAGGTATATAGCGTTCCTCACTCATGTATTTCAAAATACAGATAATTATCACCAATTTAATAATGAAAATCCTGATTAAAAAAAAAAAAAATCTTTCTTCTCATTCCAGTAATAAAACATGGCACAAAACTTGTGAGTCTGAACACTCAGCTCAATTCATACTCCAAGTAATTTACATCCCATTATAAAATAATTAGACTGGCTCACACTACAAAATGACCTTAAGGGAAGTTCAGGAATGTTGGGTCCTAGGATGCGTACCAGACTCCCACGCCTGCTCAAAACAAGTCCTAACATCAACACTTCAGTGAACATGGAAACTAAAAAATTCTGTTCTCCTTCAGTCCTATTCCCTCCACCACAATAATCTCAGCATTTATTTTCTCTGAGACAGTCCTTGTTTCAGCATCCCCTTTCCTTCCGTCCCCGACTCCCGTCTCCCAGGCCCTCCAGCTCCCACCCACGCGGCTCTCCTATCTGTCTGGCTAACAGGCAGCGTGTGCAACATTTTCACTGGCGGAGCAGCCCGTAACTGAGCCAGCCAGTTGGAAAGACGACGCCTCAGAACAGGCAACATTTGAATACTGCATACATATCTTTTCATAAGAGCATGAATCCACACATCTTTCCTCTATTCGACTCCTCTTCACCACAAAACTTACAGAAACTTAATTCCCTTGAGATACCAAGCCAGAAGAGAATATATGATATCATACTGTCTAGAGACAGGGGTGGAGGGAGAGAGGGTAACCGTCTTCAGATACATCACTGGGCTGCTGCAGAAAGGATGAGTACAAGATGAGCAGGTTGAGAAGAGAGAAGACTGAATCACAAAATATTCAGATTAGCCATGTAAGAATTTATCTAACCGTTCTAGCTTCATTAACTAAATTGCTGATAGAAGGTTGGAATGGCATCACTGGGGCTTTTCAAGAACAGGTGAGTTGAAAGTGCTGGAAGGAAATCAGGTGTAGTTTGGTTCTACCTACTTGGTGGGCAAAGCGCCTTCAGAACCCATCCATCCCTGATTTGCTGAGGTTCAGTTCACGTTAAGAGAACAGGAGACCCAGAAAGGCAGGGTATAAAACCACCACGAGGCACGGCATCCACCTCTTTGTAACAGTTTGTAGTGAACCAAATAAAATGAACTCAACCCTGTCATCATCTCTGGTGGACTCAAAGCATAAAGAAACAAACAGGTCTAAGAACACAGAGCTCGCTACAGTGATTCTCTGGGGGTTCAACATCTTTAGGTCTGACCACAAATTGAAAGGTTAAAAATTAAAATCTGTAGGGAAGAAAATAATCAACTATAAATAGGTTCTGAAAACCAGCTCGGTTCTCGGTTCACTTCTTGTGTTCTTTATTCAGAACTGTCCACCTTATTTCTCATTGTCCTATCTCACCCAAGTCATTAAATATTCAGGCAGGGGTTTCTTTTGTTACTTCACTATGTTTTTTTCTCCCCACTTGGGTAGGATTATTAAATGAATCAGTTTCCCTTTAAGAGCTGGACAGCCCTGCCAGCTTAGCCAACATGAAGCGTTTCCAAAGAAGTTTCTTGCTCATCGCAGTAAGGAACAAAATACTTTAAAACCCCAAACTTCAAAATCCCAGATGGTCTCAAAGTCCTTTTTAAACAAACTGTGTGAGTTTACAGTCAAATCTGCCCAAGAAAGCCTTCTAATGGAGACTGAAAACTATAAATGTTCTCAGTTTATTAAAAAATGATTTGACACCAGCACAGACCATTTCAATTTTTTTTCCTCACGTTGCAGAGCTAGACACACTTCTCAAAATATTTGCGTTCAATAAAGTGACAGCAGCCCCTCAAGAAGTGTTATGTAAGAGCTAGTAGTTGATTTTTTTTGTTGCATTTCATATTATATTGTCTGTTGAATAAAATGCTTTAAAAACATTAATGTAATATAGAATTTCAGACTCTTAATCATTTTGACAGGTTTTCTGAAACTCTTTGGAGCAGCTTGTGAGTAAAACCTCCGTGCAATACACGGCACCGAAATAGGTGCAGAGCTATGGGGAAGGGGAGAGAAGGGCTAGAAAGGTCCCTGCTCAAACACACATGCATTCATTAAGAGAGAAAAATGCCTGGAAATTTGGCAGAAAGAAGAGTGTTTAAATGAAGCCTGCCTGAGGGGATAGCCCTGACTTGCACTCCTACCAACTGGATGGATATCATGTGACCGTTAACAAGTATTACGTACCGGGTAAAAACATCTCTCCGTAAGAAACCACACCACCATGCAACACTATGCGCAACTTCAGAAACAAGACTTTCTCAAGAGGAAATGTTTCCAGATGGATGCACAGTCTATACACAAACACATTCAGGCAAAAACGACAAGCTGAAATCAAGACACACTACACTGTGCTTTAAGGATGCTCACTAAAGGTGGATTTGGATCTAAACTTAATTAACAAATAGTCAGGGTTTCAGGTCAGCTTATTCTCAACGCTGGTTATTTCACACCTTAACTCCAGTTTTTCAGTGTGTGCCTTCATCCCAATGTATACTTTAACTTTTGGACCTACGTTCAGGTTGTCTTCATCTTGCATCTTAGCTCTCCAAAAGGACTATTTGATCATTTCAGTGCCAAAGTCCACGTGCCAATTTATGCGCTCTCATCTGAAAATCAAACCCACAGTTGAAACAGAGCAATGGACTCAATGTGTGTTTGGTTTTCCAAACCACAATTATTCAAAAAAAAAAAAAAAATACTTCGGAACCAAAACAAAGCAGCCTTTGCTCACACTACAGAAAATTCTTGTATTGGCCTGAAGCCCTTGGTATTCGTTGTCCCCCAAAACACATGAGTAACTAATTTCAAATATCTATAAATAAAGCACATAATCTTTCATACAAGGATCTACTCTAGTTCAACCAGTGTAACAGGGGACGTACATGTAGCTGTCAGATGGAAGTGCTTTGTAACTTTTGTTCTATACACTTTCCCTTTTGGAGAAAGTTGAAATGAAATGAACCTCATGCGTTGCTTTTCAAAACATTGCAGTTAGCAAAATAAACTAGAAGTTTAACGTACATTTTTGTAAGTATACATTGCAATACTGTCAACATCACATTCAGATGGAGAGAACTCCCTAATGAACTACTGACAAGTTCACAGCCACCTTGGCCCATTTTTCTTTTAACTTATGACAGAAATGAATATTCTGTATGAGCCGCTTCCCCAAGAAAACTCTGCTCTGATCCAGCGTCTGGAGGCTGCTGAAGCGTTGCGTTTGCCCATTTTCCCAGCTGCAGCTGACCAGCAAGAGAAGGGCGAGCGATTAACCTGAGGTCACCGAGTGAGTCAGGGCAACGGGATTACAATCATTAAACTCTCCCCTCCACCCAGTCCCAACCCTTGTCCTTCAACCACCACATACACAGCCTTCACCAGCTTCAGTACGTGAAAATGATGGACTAGTTAATACCAGACAGAGAGGGAAAGCGCAATTCTCCCTGTACGCGGCAACGGCGACCCACTCACTCTTGATCTGTAGACACTCTTCAACTCCAGCACGGCTCTGCCAACACATCTCACTTCTGGCCTGTCAAATGCCGGTGTTCGTGCCGTGAGCCCCTGTTGAACAGCGACTGCCTGCTGAGCCAGATGGAGAGGTGGCTGTGGAACTAGACAATTAACTGGAAAATTCGACACCAGCCTGCACCTGCATCCAGCAGTTCACTGACACCGCAGAAAGCAAGCGGAGTCTGATCAGAGCAATACAACTGCAAACCTCAGAGCTGGGCCGGATACGCTAACGCAGAACAGTATTCTGTGGCACGGTATTTTGAGAAGAGTTAAAATGGCATCACTTACCCATAAACAAAACCAATCACTGTCAGTTAGCACCAGTGCTATAGCATACGCAAAGCGAAACAGAAACGGATGGTATATTCGTGTCCTGCACACAGCAATACCTGCCTGCAAATACCCACGTATACTACAGCTGGAATGACAAATACAACTCCATATAAAGGCTGGCGATTACAGCAACTCCAGACTAAGATTCTGAAAAATCTTATTTCATTAAATTAAAGTTTAAGTCATAGCGGACAAGCAGCTCAACATGAGCCCACAGCGTACGCTCGCAGCCCAGATGAAATACAGGTTCGATTGCAGTGCCCCCTGACCCGCACCAACTACCTTTAACCAAGGTGGTACCATCAGTCATGGAAACAGCGTTGCAGAGGCTTTGCTCACCGAGACCACCGACACCGCATCCACACTGCTCTGGATTCTGTTGGTGACCACGACCTGCAGACTGAAGTTCGCTCGGTTGTGTCTATGTGGGACCACAGGCAAGGCTCGCAGTACTTTGAATCCACCGTTGCATGAAAAACGTTCTCCTCATAACCCAGTTTTGTACATCCAAAAGGTCTGGACAGTCCTGGAACTGTCATCTTTTGTCAGATTTGTGAGCACTTTTTTGAAACAAAACTCTGAAGCATCTGTGGCTCACCTAGTGATGTTTCGTAATATCGTTAATCAATCACATCCAATACACTAGACTTCCTCCATGAAAACTAGAATCAGTTTGACCGCATTGATTCACTGCCAAAACCCTCCAGCTGGTGTCACAGCGTAGTGGCGTTTGTCAAGCAACAGCACTGTGCAGGATACAGTTCTAACAGTCAACTTATTCTGCTCTCCAGTCAATGGCATGGGATCATGTGGAAAGATTCAGAACCGAAAACACATGGGGAAGCTGTCTAACTCTTGAAAGGATAACACATTGATCCTACAGCAGTGCTTAATTCATTTTAGGTTTTTCTAAGGACGTTACAGGTATAGCTCAGAACAAAATACACCTACATAGATGTGAATATTGCAATTCTATGTTTTCTTATCAATTAGAAATGAAAAATATTTTAACAGTTAGTAATTATACACATCAGCGCTACACAGCTACCATTAGTTGGTTTTGATGCTGGAATGAGGGAAGAGACAGAGAAAACCCAGAAGCTATGTATATGCCATCAGTGGGTAACTTCTGAAGTTATGAGATAGGCGTAGGATGAATGGGGAGGCAGGAGTTAGCTAAAAGGAAAATAAAAGCAATCTTCTGGAGCCTTCTACATACGGAGTGACCCTCTATTTTTCTCTGCCAAGCAGCTTGACACACTAAGCACTGTGGGTGTTTTTAAGTGTCACCACTCAGAATCTCGGACAGGTCCAAACAGCAAATTGGAAGAGAGTCAGATGCAGGCCAAGATAGCCACCTGTGGTCAGCCCAGGGGCAAAGCCCACTGGCTCTCCTCACTCACACATACGCCGTCTCCTGAAGGTGGTACTTCCCAAAGTGACATCATCTCCATCTCTGCTGCTGCTTCAAGGAGCAGTATTTCCACAGAGCTCAGATCTCAAATAAACGAGCCCTCAGACAGCTAAGCATGTACAAAACAAAATAGGACAGCAGTGCTTGTATAGCACCTTTTATCCTAAGACCCTACAATAAAAATATCGAATAAACCAAATAATGCCTTTAACTTGAAGACAGTTCCTGCAATTTGATCATTAAAAGAAGAATAAAACAAGAAAAATGAAACTAGCACAGTGCATGGGTCCTTATTTACAAGTTTTCTGTCCCCATTTCAGTCCCAGGGTTGGTCTTTTAAGCCAGATAAGCCTGCCTCCAACTGGCAAGAATCTTCAATTCTCCAGTTGCCAAGCATTCAAGACTTCAGCCATACAGTGATCACTAAAGCTCTTAATTAGTATTTGTATGAGGAAGATCCTAAATCAGCTGTTTTGATGGCAGTGAGAGACAGGTGTACATCTGTAGTAACAGATTTCACAGAAGAAAAGCCAAAGGGTTTTCTCTAAGTTGTACAAGAAGCAGGCATTTCAACTGCTCCCACACTGTAGCAGTAACCCAATCCATTGCCATGCAAGGTACCCCATTCCCAGTCAATTCAGCCATCTTTTTGAGGGAATTTCCTCAAATTTCCCTCTCATTATGGAGAGCACCCAGGGTGGGAGCAAACACCTCGCATCTCTCTGCTGTAACTCATGTGGACATATGGAAGGAGGCAGTGATGCCTGTGTTCTTTTTGGCCTAGGAAATACCATCTGCAGCTGTGAAATTCACACGAGCACCGAGTTGGTAAAGAAAACAGATGGCAAACAGAAGCAAATGGTTAAAATTTTCCCTCCACTGCAACACATGTGAAATCCCTTATTCCAATGGGCTGCAATAAACCTGCGACTGTCAGTGCACATATAATGTGCTGAAGAATTTTTCTTCACAAGGAAGTAAATCTGATTTTTATCTAAGCTGGCAGTAAACAGGGTCAAATATTTAACTGTTTCTGTGGCAACTTCCCTATTGTTTTTCAATTTTTAGTTTGAGGTTTTTTTTTTAATCGTGCCAACGAAGTCAGAACGCCGCACAGCTACAGATCACAAGGATGCGAACAAAGGTGAAGAAGGTCCGTGGCAAACACCAACTGTCAAATGAGAAAAGTACATGTTTGCAGTAAAGAGCTAACGGCGGTGCCAGACAGAGGAACTTAGCTTCACCAACACTGGATTTATTGTGCGTGGTTCAGTCAAGTGATTTATATGGATTACACCACATTTTCCCTTTTTGTAGCTTGCCTTGATAATCAAAAAATCTTTTTGTAATTTACATTAATAGCTCTGCAACATTGTGGAAAATATTAAAAAAGACCTTTATATTTTTGGCACCTCCTACCGCAGAGGACTGCACACAATCAACGCTCTTTTGAACCGTTCCAAAGGGTTTGGCAAGAATTTGAGGTACACCCAAAATGTCATGAAAGACCCTGTACTGAATCCTCAGAAAAGCTGGTCAGTGAGTGTCCAGGTCAATAGTTTTCTTAGGCCCAAGTCCGCAGCACGCCTCTGCCAGCAAGAAAAAAACATTACGCATACAAGTCACTTCCATTATCTTAACTCAGTGGGTTTCAGTAATAAGAATAATGCACATTATATAAGTGTTATTTCCACAGTCCGCGGATCCCAAGTTGGGGAATACTTTCAGACCGTAAAAGGACATCACCGCAGAAGATTTCAGAATGAAATAAATTAAAAACTAGGCTTTTTCAGCACGTTACTGCCTCAACAGCACAAGCAAAAGAAAGCACAGCAAAAGTGCAATACAGTAACTCAAGAATGGAATTCAGAAGATTGAACAGTTTTTGATTGTAACTACTGTTCTGACCTCGGACAAGAGTTCTTTTATTTATAAGAAAATGTAAACAGGAAAATAAAAAGCTTCCTATCTCAGAGTAGGGTTGAGTGAGCGACTGAAAGGAAAAACCAAAGTTTTGTAAATGCAAAGAAGTCAGCCCTTACGGAAGTCGTGTGGATGCACCACGCAGTGCTGGCGGTGTTCTGTAACGCAGGCACAGCTTAACCTAGCAAGAACTACTGTACAATTGCCATCAAGACCAGTATGCTGGAAAGAAAACAAGAAAAAAACCAAAAAACAAAAACCCCACCCCTGTTCCCCAAATGAAAGAACATTAATAAAAGTTGGATGCTTTTGTCAATTCATGAACTAGTACTCAAGAAGTACCCCCAAAAAAGCATACAATGTAGGAGGAAACGCGTGGTGGGTAAGAATGGGAAGTGTATGAAACTCAATTCATGGTCCCAAATTCCAGCTGAACTGAAGGCAAACTTCTTCCAAGATTTCCCTCCAGGATGATGTGGCTTTCTCACTTCTGTAAATGTAGATATCTTGCTTTTCTTCCACGTCTTTTGTGTCTTCTTTGTGAGCTTCAGGAAAACCTGAATCAAAAGAGGATCTGTGCCAGCCTTGGGCACTAAGCACAGATACCAAAAGGTATCGACCTGTCCACTAAATATTTGGAGCTGTTTAACAAATTGTAAAGTTACATTTTACTCCTTTTTTTTTTTTATTACTACAAGGGAATGTAAATATAACAACTGATGTAAAATGCACCAAGATGTCCTCAACAAAATGCTGGTCCACAGAAGAACCATTCATTTCCCATGTGATTCTCAAACTAGCGAGAGGGCTTTGGAGCAGCGGCTCAGTTTCCTAAAGGAGATGAGCTGAGAAGTGCCACTGAGAAAAATCTGCCCGGTTTTCAAGCTGTCAGTCCCCACACAAGCAAGCACGGCGCCTTGCTGCACTGGGGCTGCTCACACGACACAAGGACGAGGCAGAACTCGAAGCCAATGTTTGCTGTCACTAAGGTATCAGGCCTATGGGCTACACGAAGCCAACACCTAAACTCTCTGATTTAAGAATATAAGTTCTTAAATAAGTTAAGCTCTCATTGTTAAGCTAGAGCCAAATCTTGTTCCAAAGGCACACAAGACCTAGAGCAGCTCCCAGGGCCAGAAATCAGTAACTCCAGAAGAAAAGCTGTGGACACCTAAGATTTCCCCATACACATACTTCTTTTCACATGCAGTGAATCTTCCTAGAAAAACTCCTTCCAAACACCCTGGGACTAGCGGGACACATGGTGTTTGGATGTTGTAGTATTTAAACATAATGGAGTAAAAGGAACAAAACTGGCTTTTACAGCCTGACGCAGAAAGGAGAAAAACCTCAAACAAAACCCAGCCCTCAGTATCTCAGAGAGGGAGCTCTTTCCCACATATTGAATATTAAGCAGAAATAATTAGGTAAGAGAATAAGCCTACACGTTTTAAAACAAAGCCACAGGCAGCAGTTCCCCTTGTGCAGTGTAACAGAGATGGGATCTGTTAACTACACGCAGCAGATAAAAGCTGTGATGAATTAGCACCAAAGAACCAGGCCCTGCATTCTCTCTGGTTCTCACTGGTCTGAATCACTGGCATTCCAGGAGTTAGCTAAAATCTAACTACATATGAACAGGATTGACTTCCAAATTCTTGCAGCTACTCAGATACCAGTTACTGTTAACATCTGGATCAGCCCGGCTTCAGAATCCACCCAACCCTGAGCTAATTCTGTATTTAATCGTATTAATTCCAACCTCAACGGGGACAATATGTAAGCCTTGTCCACGTGCTGAACAAGAAGAAGGAAAGGCAGAAATTTATCTCTTAAAATAAAATACCAGTGATTAATAAATCACATGTTTATATCTCTTTGGAGGAATACTTCTAACACAAAGCCATTCCAGCCAGAGCATTCCATGCCAAATCAAATACTCATATGAAAAGGCAAGGCAACTTCTGCCAGTTCCTATGTCCAAAAATGCTTTAAAAATTGGAAAAATGAAAGCATTTGCCCTCTTTCCATGAAAACCCAGAGTGCTGGGCACCAGGAAACATACTGTTCCCACTGATCTCCAGTAACAGAGATGAATAATAATAATTTTGGAGTTATGAGAAGTAATTTGATGCATTCCACACTGTGTGTGTGTGGGGGGGAGCAACTCTCTTTGATACTGTAGAGAGTACTCTAGAAGATAACTGCATTGTACAATAATTCAGATTTCTTTTCCCCCCTGTATTGTCCAACTGATGATAAGATGCTTTTCCCCCCACTCACACAGAATTTGGAAAAGCTGTCAGAAAAGAAGGCAGAATAATTTTTTTAAAAAGAAAAGACTTGCTTATCATTTTCCCGTACTTGATGGGACGCTTATCAAGATGGTCAGCTTATAAAGCCTGATTTCAGAAAACAGTCAGCTCCAGGGATGAGGTAAAGCAGTAGCTGCAGAAACACTTCAGTCAAAAGTACAAACACAGAGCTGAATACTAATGGAAATAGTGTCTTTCTCCCCAAAAACAAAACAAACAAGTATTCTCTGGAAATTCTAAAAGAACTTTGGGAAGTCTATTCATTTAAAGCCAATTTGAAATTTAAACAAAGCTAACCAAACAGCCAACAACAATTAAAAATACCCCAACAAAACAAAAACAAAAAGCCACCCACAAACAAAACCAAGCAAGAATTGAAAATAAAAGATACCATTATTGGCAACCAGTACGTTCAGTTCTATCTCCATTTCTCACCAACCGTACAAATGGCAAAGCCATTTCATTTTCCCCATAAATGAAGATAATATTGATCAGGGCAGTCTTTTCCTGAAAAAGCACCTCCCAACACTCTGGTTCTCAGACAACCTTCACCAGTCATGGGAATCTGAGGTATTTCAGACTTGTCTCTGCTCTCAAAGACCAATCACTCAAATAACACTGCCTCAGCTATAGCCCATTCTTCACCCACTGGCTTCTCCATGTTTTTCTCCACCTACCTTTTCTCCATTATGGCAAATTTGAGTTTATAATCTCCATTTTGATAACAGAAGTAGATATGCTGAAAAACTAAAACAGTCCCAGATTGAACACCCAGCTAGTGAAGGTTCGGTTCCCAACAACATAATCCAGTTAAGACAAGCCTGGCCTTTTTAGACAAAGCAAATTTGAACAGATGACATGCAAAATATTCAACTGAGAAACATTAGAAGTCTCACCATTTTTATTAAAAAAAAAGATGTTCCCTTGCCTGACTAATTTAAAGTTCTCTAGAAAAAAAGCCCACCATGCCGTAACTTCCACTGTACGAAACATGAGCCATATTGAGTCAGTTCTGGCAAAATCTGTAGGAAATGCCAAGAATAAGTTTTGTTGGAAAAGTTGTTCAACAGAATTACTGAGAAAACACAGATAATATTAATTGCTAATGGCACAGAGCAAGGAGGCCAAAGAGAGCTAAGAAAATGCTATTATTTGCTCTCCATTGTAAGGTTTCAGGTTCTGCTATAGCAGAGAAGGCAGCTGCTGTGCTGAAAGCATCACTTCAAAGGTAAAGACAACCAGCAAGGAGAGCTGGCATTTTCCTCCGACCTTGAAAAAGCCAGCTGGAAATGACACCTGCTTCTGAAACCTCCACAAGCTTCTAGCATCCACAAGGTCCTTTGGCAAGTTCTACAGGTCTGCTACCCATCGTGTGAGGAACCTCCTTTTCTCCCACGCTGAATGGGTCCATATTAGCTTCATACGATACGCCTTAGTTCTTCTATTAGGAGAAGTAATAAACACTTGAACCCCTCTGTGCCACTAATGACTCTGCAAATATCCACCATTTTATTTGTTTCCTTCCAGACTGAAGAGCTTACTCATATTTAATACTGAAGCTGCTCCACCCATTTTTTTCCACCTTTTTTTGTCCCTCTCTTATATTTTCACTTCTTTTATGTCCTTTTAGAGATCCACATAGTGCTCAAGAGGCAGGCAAGTCACAGACTTATCTCTAATCCGATACTACCCATTCACAGTAATTGATTTACACCATTGCCAGGTACTGAGAAGATCTTTCCACGGAACTGCTGTCATCATCTCCCCCCCTCCTTTTAAGTGGTAAGGATCACATTTTACATGTGAAGGTAGTACTACCATTTCCCCGCATGCATAATTTTGTGCAGCACTCATTTACCCTGAATTGCAACAGCCATTTCACTGCTAAGTCAGTCTCAAAGTCTTTCTTAAACTTGTCATAATCTATATTATTTCTCTCATAACACATTAATATGGCACATAATCCTATACACTGTGATATAGGCTTGGAATTTTAAGGAGTAGGTTTATCTGAGGTGATTGAGTATATTTTTAGAAAGATATTACAATGAATTATTCTAGAGAGAGAAAAGATTATTACAGGAGGATATTCAATTCTACTTGCTACTAGAAAAATATCTCATGATATGAATTTCTAGGAGTTCTCAGAGGTTCATTGCTTTATTTCAAAAGGAAGTCAGCTGCAACTCCCCTTCCCGCTGTGCGCACACATCATTTTTCTGTAGAACAGCATTAAAATAGTTGTACAGGAAACTGTAGCAGAAAGTTTTGAATCCCTCTATCCTACCCCCTAAGGCAGCCAAACAAGCCTGGTAACTAAACACAAATGGTGCTGCTAGCAGGGGCTGGGACGCCCATCTCGCCTCACACAAGAGCCCTGTGACAAAAATAGACGTTCACTCAATCTTACCTTTACACAATAGAAGGAACCTTCATTTTTTGTGCAAAGTGGAGCAGCTTCAACAGGTGAGAAATTGTTCTCTCGCTTTTCCCATATTCCATGTACAGGAGGGAGGAAAAGATGCTTTTCCTGGTTTACTTAAGGAAGACACAAGGGTTAACAAAGCGGTTTGTCCATGGTTAACTCTTGTAAGTGTTCTCTCAGCATGGCCACAGGTCCAAAAAAATATATTAAAAAAAAAATCTCAGAACACTTCGTTTATGGTTCCCAAGACAGCTCATGCGAAAAGAGCAGCAGGGTTTTCAACTTGCCAAAAAGTTCTTCCAGCACGCTCAGAAATAGGAATTTAGGATCCTGTTAAAAGTATTGGTATGTCTGAATCTTACACAGCTCCTCGTTTTCACAGTACACAACCGATAGTTAAGCCGTGCTACAAGATACTGTCTACGCGAAAAGTTTACAAAGGTTCAAGGGAAGATCAGACAAGTGAATGAAAGAAATTCAGAGGGTTTTAAAGCACTATCTGACTCAAGCAATTATTGAATCGCAGATTCTTGGGAAAGAGTTTGGGGAAATAAGATAATATTGCAATATTTTTCCCTAGGCATTTGCCTTTCACTGGATAAAACAAGATCCCCGTGTCAGCACCTAGACGGATAAATAACGCAGAGACTCCCAGGCCAGCCCGTGCCATTTCCATCCACAAGCAGCCACTGCAGCCTGGAAGATGCTATGGGAGTTGGGTCTTGCAGCTGACTGCTTGGACCAACCTGCTTTATCAGCCTGCAGGAATGAGGCTGGACAGTGTTCTGTTTTCTGCTGGTGATTACGGAAAGATTATGGAATGTCTAGGTTGCTGTCCCAGCTTTATCCCAACAGTTAAGTGCTTTACATGACAAACCAGTTCATTTATTTATGTCTAACTTTCCCCATTGGGGTAAGCTTTCACCTTTATTTTAAAGCAGTTGTGCATTAAATTAGAAAAAAAAAAAATAAAAAAATCACAATCTTAACACATAATCTTTTTTCTGTAGTTATGAAAGTGGACGGATGTCTTTTCTCCCTGGGTTATTCTGGATTCTTCTTTAACAGCTCTGAAAATTTAAAGCCATCTGGTAGCAGCTGTGTCTTGACTGCACACCTGGGCTCGAGCTGAAGTGGGGAAAAGTTCAATAAGGATTATACTGTAGGTGCCAGAACATCTCATTCGTTCCAGAAATATCGCACAGATTTAATATTCCCCACCACTTGCCCCTTAACTGGTTTGTGCTTTACTCAGAACACACAGATTACAAAGACAAAGCAATTTCTGGAGAGTACAAAGCCCTCGCTGCTAGGTGCACAGCAAAAGTTTCCATGAATCTCTGTTGATCCTGGATCCGCGCTTGCAAAACTATATTGATTCAGGACAAAAATAGGCCCTTGGCCGAGCACCGTGGCTTTCCATAGATATCTGCTCATCAGCAAGCCAAAGCAAACGGCACTGACAGTGAAAAAAACACCACCCTGAGCAACCAGACAATACCGAGCTTGGTAACGTCCGCAGCTGCAGGACCGTACAGTCAAGCGCACCGAGGGAGCGCCCTCAGGATAGTCTCTCTGATTCGTTCCTTATCTGCCCCTTCCTTTAAATTCAACAAAATAAGAAAGCTGTGTATGCAGGACACACAAAGAAGAACCTGCCAATTGCAGAAGTTCAGAACAGGACAAGCTGAATAGGTCACTAATGACTGTTTTTGTATAGCATGGCACCTCTTCACTGCTGCCGATTCACTCACTTCAGCGGTCCCTGCAAGGACACACGTTTCTGTACGCACTCTCTGGAATTAAGCAGCCTAAAATACGGGATCTCCCCCATACTTTGATCTTATTACAGTAGGCTGCTTGCCACAATCTAGCACTGGCTTTATGCCATTGACTTTAGCTTCAATCCTTCCCCAGAGCAGCTCTCACCTTGCTCCCACCTCTCCTTTACCAATGCAATGCCCTGCAGTTTCTCCTCCAACTCCGTGCTCAGCCAAAGCCCTAGCACCGTTCTAAGAATTCTATGTTGTTACAGGTACTATAATTTGAATTTAAAATAAACCACAAACTATCTGCAGACGATTATTACTGACCCCATGGCATTCTCTGCTCCATCCATCTTTTCACCTCCACCATCACCAGTAAGGCTTGAAACAAGCAGCATTCTCTCAAATGGCAAAACACAGAAAACCCCAGGAATTTTTTTAAGGAGTAGGACTCTAACTGTAAAACCTTGGAACATTTCAAGTTAGGTAACTCTTTTCCCTTTTATGGTATCTTTGATTCTTGTAGTTAATAATTGAGTAGATTGCATGAGTGTTCAACAGCTGGCACAAAGTGCCATGGGGATTTTTCAGCATTAAACAATCCGTGTGAGATACCATTTCCTTCTAAATCCCTCATCTCTTTATTAATCCATCACAACGAAGCAACGCAGTATCTAATCTAAGTTTAGCTGCTCTCCAAATCCTTCTCTATAAGACATTAGCCACACTCAGATACCCTCTCTCTTTAGGGATCCATGGACACTTCCATTGTAGCCGGTAGTGATAATGCATCACCTGCAAGAGTAAAGTATTCCCAAAGTATTCCCCAGTAGGAACAGAATCTCTTTAATAGAATGTAGTTTTCCAGAGGTGGAAAAAAAATCAACTATTTTTGTTCCAAAAAACCAACACATAATCAAGAACATAATATGTATAGCAACTTCCAAAAGAAAGTTGTGTAATCCAGCATTCAGCATTTCCTCATCTCCCATGAAAATCTTTTAGCATAGCAATTGAATTCAGAGAGAAAAATGAGTTAGGTATTTCTCATCGTGAAATTTAAACTACGCAAGAGTCTCGGGTTTGGGCAAAGATGAAGACAAGAAAGAAAAGTAGGCTCCTCCTTGAAGAACAGAATGCATCATATGAACTTCCAAGAAAATCAGATGGGGTTTCCATTCCCTGTAAACAGGAATGCTCTGTTCATCAATCCCATCCTGACGTGAATACTGCAAGGTTATAAATGCTTCTCATTGCACACAGAAGGAGCCCAGGCCAAAACTCAGTGCTGCAGCCCCTCTACAAAAGAGGATTGGTTAAAATCCAAACCCAGACTTGTAAAGCTCGCCGTTTAAACGGTCAGCTCGCATGCAATATCACTGCGCTCTGGGGTGGCTGAAACAGACTGATTTTCTCAGTTTCAGCGAGATCACTGCCACGTAGAGCTCTGAATCCCAGCCTTCTCCTGCTCCACATACCTGACTTTCAGCTAACCAGTCATTTGCACAAGAGCCCAGTTTCCATTCTCCACTGAAAACTAAAAGGATGTACTTGGGCAACTTTCTTAAGGGCATGCCAAGCGTTTTGATACACCTTTCCTCTAGTTCCAGTGAGACTTTCTCTCCCCTCCTCTCCACAATTAATTACATAGTCATTTACAAAACAGTTCGGCTTGTAACAAAACATCATCATCCCTGGCCTGACTTGAACCAAAAACAGGGACTACAGGAACAGTTGGTCAAATACACTTTGCATTCATTTGGTGCATCTCCTTCACAGCACTCTTCTTCCCCCCAAGGCTGTGTTCTCAGAATGACCCGATGATACAGCTTGAAGACTACATTTAATGAGATTTTACTGATAAGTCCTTCTGCAGTATCAAGATCTCCTCTCCCATACTCAAACTGGAAAAAAGGTTTCGTTGTAGACCTGCAGGCTACAGTCTTCATTAGACATACACTATCATTTCTTAGCTACGCCATGAATGCCCCATGTAACAAGGTATAGCAGTGACGACAATCTCATACTTTGGTTGAACGTTAAAAAATTAAATCCTTTCCACTGAAATTAACAGCCAAGCTGGCTGAGCAGCACTCCAAAGCCTTCACTCATTCTGTGTTTCTTTCATTTCCCTTCTTAGTACGAGACTGTCTGTTCATGAGAATGAACCTTGGTTCAACCTTAATGTTCATAACGTTCAGTAACTTGCTCCAAAAGAATTGTTATCTGAAAACAGTATCCGTGTACTTCTCGAAGGTTATGCAACGCTACAAGTGACTCAAACAGATGAGGAATTCTGGCTGTTCACTGGGGGCAGGATGTTACACAAATGATAACTATCTGTGATACATTCATCACCACAGAACATAAGCATCCTTCAATTTAAGGTATGCAAGATCTTCTACAGTAGAAGGTTAAACCAAAACTACTTCATATGCGTTGTTTCATTCTATTCCAGTTAATTTTGATGACGCTCCATCATGATATCCAAGTACGAAGTCCCAGACCCCCACCGACAAAGGCAGAACTACTTTCAGTGAGGTGACTGGGTTGTGGTAGCGCTTTGGGACAGAGTCTAGAACCGTGCCCCTGCTGTGCCAGCTCTCGTACAACAGCACAAAAGACAGACTCGCGCCAAGTAAATTACCATCCAAGTACTTCAATTCCTATTTTGCATTTGTGAAAAGTGATTCCCTTGCAATCACTCAGTAAGTTAATGCAAAGTGGTTTTCAGTCAAGCCGCAGTGCTTAATTCACCAGTGCTTATGAGATACTTTGAGATCCCGTAATAGGAAATTTCTAAGAAGGACAAGAGATTAAAGTAAAAGCTTTAAGACCATTAAAGTGCAACAGTTGCTACTTGCTTCCACACAGATCTACTTGGGAAACGGTTACAGAGCCAGTACTTTAATGGCTTACATACCGTATTTTTTTTCAAAAGCCATTAGGGCCTTAGAAATCCCACAGTGGTTATTTGGCATGACTGAAGAACTTCGATGCCAAAAAAACATTCTGCTCGCCAGGATGAGGTAGGGGAGGCTCCTTGTTAATTGAGCTGGTGACCAGTTCTTCTATGGAAGAGCTTTTAATTCGTTATTTGAAACCACTTCCTTGAGGATAAGGAGAAAATTTAGCATGTGAGCAGCCCAGTCAAAGAGCAAACACACAGAAACATGTAATATCAGATCAGAGGGAAGCTTTCAATCTGGGGTTCAGAGACCACTTACTGAACAGATGTGGGGAAAGCAGATTTGGATGGTGGTTGTTTTTTTTTGGTTTGGTTGGTTTTTTGTTTTTTTTTTTTTTTTTTTTTTTTTTTTTTTTTAAAAAAAAAGTTCTGCCAAAAAGAGGTAAAAAAACCACATTCAAGAGATGTCAAAGGTACTTACAGATTTTTTTTCTCCCATTTTAATTTCCTTTAAAAAAGATGACAGTAAACTTCACTGGACAGAAAGAAAAGATTGAGCCCATAAAGTTGTTTAAAAGATTCCATTTTAAATGCATGTCTTCACTCCTAGCACTACTGTTATTTACAGGAGTTTTAATTTTAAAAAAAGTTCAAAGTTCATTGAAATCAGTATTATCATAGTGACATCACATCCTGATAAAAATCAAACCTGACACCTCTGTGATTGTTTAACTCCAGCTACTTATGTTGTACCATTAAATCATATTTAGCCAGTTAAGCAGTGTATATAAACTTAAACAGCTGCTAAAAAAAAAAATAAAATTAAAATAAATCTGTTACTTTTTTTATTTTCCCATTTCAGCAGGGTTTTTCATGGAGCTCATGGACAGTAGAACCAAAACACAGAAGTTGTAAAACTTGGAAATACAGATTATATAGAAGAGTCAAGGGATTCCTCTAGTTGGGATTAGCTCTGAAACTCCTAGATGTTCACTTTAATTGAAGCATGATGGTTTTATTCTTTTTTTTCACTCGCACTGCTTTTGCATCAGGACACATATCCCAATCTTCTAATTTTCAAACAACATGATGATGTAAAGAATCAGATGGTTTAAGTTCAACCTGTTGTGACTTCTCATATGCATATTACATATTCTCCTTCCAATTCAAGCCCAGGATTTCACAGTAATTCACTCAAATCACGTAAAGTTTAGGGGGAAAGAGTTTCAGCTCTCCTCCGTGCCACTCCTCAGCCCTTCGAGTCAGCAGAAGCCGGCTCATTCACCACCAATTAATTACCTTCATAATTGCAATAAGCTTCTCCCAGTAGCGCAGAGGCTGCAGTAACTGTTGATTGCTGCAGCACTAGATGGCAGCCTAGCATTCAGCTCCTGGCAGGCTTCACAGCCCTTTTCTCACCCAGACTTGAAAATAATACAGGTACCTGAATTTTATTCGAGTCAAGAAAAAGGATTTTTAATTCTTTACATGGGAATGTGTCTTGGGAAATACACCTAATATAGTAGTGTTAGATTTGAAATAAAAAAAAAAAAAAAATCATCATTCTATTCTACATAAGCAAATATTAGTTCTCTTAAGTAAGACAATTTTAGAAATTAGTAAGCAATTCCATTACTGCAAACAGTTTAAAAACCATTTTAGATTAGAGAAAAATATTATGTTGACTTGATTCTCTTCTTCTTGCCACTAAACAGTCAAAAAAACCACTGTCACTAATTTCTGAAAAACCCACCTGTGCCTCTGTAAACGCTGGACAAGTCAGCGGAGTAGATGGCATGCAAATATTTAGTTGTCCTGAAACAAGGTCTTTGTGTGTTCTGCCAAACAAATTGGCACGCCCTGACTTCCAGTGCCGTTAGGATGCACGGAGGCACTGTTATCTCTAGACGGCATACTGATAAGAACACACAGGCTTTGAGCAATTAAATGATATGGTCAAAACCACAGAGGAAATCTGGGTCCGAGGAAGGAAATGAAGCCATTCCATGTCAGCGCCTTGCCCAGGAGGCAGTCTCTCCCTCTGGCTCCCAGCAAGGCTTGGGACTTCTCACAGTGCACGTCAAACAACCGGCAGCAGGCAAATTCCACTGGGAACTCATACACGGCATCAAGGGATCTGAAATAAGGTAACTGGCCTGTGGGTGGATCACAGCATCCTTTTCAGAACTCTCTCATATGACCAATATTCTCCTTTTCTGAAGGAGGGACAAAACAGAATGTTCTATCTCGTCGCCAAATTATTGCCATGAAACTTTATTATGGCAGAGAAAGAGCAATACCAAGATGAGCACAGAATTTTAGGTATATTCTAAATCGCTGGAAGAATAAAAGACCACAGCAGACGGACAACACAGAAAGCCATCTAATGGTGGTATTATGGAAAACAAGAGCAGTAGAATAAGAATGGTTTAGGAAGTAGAGAAATTGGAAGGAAACAAAAAATTATACAAGCAACAAATGTGCCATGGTATTATTTAAAATAATAAAAAACAGAGCTCTAGGCCTTGTTAAAGTTTAAATTAGACAACTGACACTGACTTTACAAAAACCACTCAAGTTACACCAGGGCACATGAGGTCAGAATTGGACCCAAAGAACCTAATCTCTCACCATATCAACAAGTTAGCAGGTGATCAAGACAGCCCAGCTGGAGAACGGGCTCAAATTTTCAGTGAGCTAATACTCACTAATCTTTCACTCCTGCAGACCTGGATTCAAAAACTTAAGATCATGAACTAAAATTAGGCTGTTGGTTTCACTCTAGTCCCCATTTGTGCGTGGCACAAAACCACCATAAAAAGTGTCATGACTGGCGATCTCGCCGAGACAGGCCCAGCTCTGGAATGGCAGGAAATGTTGTAAGTTTGAACTGAAGCGCACTGGCACAGCTGTGTGTGGAATTTTATACTCTCTGCCCACATCACGCTTGCCAAAGCCAAATGTTTTTTCTCCTTGAGTTCTGCAAGCGCCACATTCATGCTGAAAAAATTAAAAAGAGAAAGGAAAGAAGAGAAATACAGAATGAATCATCGCAGTCACTGGAACCGACACCGTACTGATTCACACTCCGCACATCTGCAGCAAAAGCAGCGATATTGCACAGGGTATAAATTTGCACAGTTTATTTACAGCATCTAGGCTTGGGTTTGGTTATTTTGGGTTGTTTCTTTTCTTTAACGTAGCTTCTTTTTGCCTTATAATAATGGTGCACATCACTAAGCTGGGTCTATGACTTTTGAACTGGACTAAGTCAAAGTACTGTAAAACCAGTAGATTCTCCCACTCAAGTGACTGTCCCAGCTCAGCTGACTAGTGACCCAACCTGAAAACACGCTTGAATTTATTAAGAGAAAATATTCATAGTTATCCATGACAGTTCAGTGGACCAACTCCAGCCACATAAAACATGGATAATCAGCCACGTCAACGAGGAAAAATCACATCCAACTCGTAAGTCCAATATAACATCACGTATTAATACAGGCAGTCATTTTCAATAGTTAAAATCTAAAAGAAGGGCTCTTGAACTATGCCCTATCCCTCTAAAACCATTTAGTACTGAGACGGCTTTTTTGCAAGTTAAATTTCTCCCATGCATCGTGAAACTTCCAGCCAAAACGGGCAGTGAAAAAATAAGGTCTTCAGTAACACGTAAGGTAACACAAAAATGAGCGTTCTCAGGCAGTTATGAGATCTTTAAGATAGCAATTAAGGAACACACAAGACTGAGTTAAAAGGAAATAAGAAGGAATGAACTCATACAGGAGCTTAATGAATTGTTCTATTTTACAATTATCAGCCATAAATAACATGACTCCACTGCATCGCAGAATAGACCGAGACTAGCCGACTGGAATTACATAAAGCAGGATCCTAACTTCTGCCAGCAAAAATACAAAAGCCAGATAACAGTAGCAGCAGTAGTTGCTGTTAATCCCAGGAAACAAGTTTTCTCCTTTTGCCAAAGCAGCCATTTTCCCCAAGAGCAATTCCCATTCCCAGACCAAGGTGGTGCTCCAATATAGTAAGTAACAACCCCGAACTACCTGCTTCAACTCCACTCCTTCAATGCATCCAAGCGGTCATAGAACCAAACCAATCTACTCTCCAAAGGAGGACTTTGACTTTCACGTGATGGAGTTCATACACATAGCTACCAAGTAAAAATGTGCACAGTCAAAACTAGCAGATTAAAAATTAAGTGTTCTATGAGTTTACCAGCTTACTTACAGACTACATTTTCTAAAAAAAGCACTGCTCCTCATCTGGACTGTATTTTCAGAATAGCTTCTATTTAAGACAGTTTCTGTTAACTTCTAGACAAACATGAGAACCTATCTGCTAAGTTTTGGGTTCTCACTCACAGTTTTTTGGTCTTTATATTACGAGAGGTTGCTTCCGTTTCAAACATCCCAGAACAGGTGTTCAAACACCAATAAGAAAACTGGAATTTCCCTCCCATCAATGTATTAATGGGGGTAGACTTACTGGCTATTTCTATGTCTTAAAGGCTCCATGCCTCTAGAAACTTCTGAGGAAGAGGAAAGCCTAAGGTAGACACCTAGGGTTGCAAAGCAGAAAGACACCAGTTCTCTTTGTGTAGCTACAAAAACGAAGGAAGAAGTAACAAACAGAACCTGAAATTGGCCACAGAACGGAGATGTTTAAGCTATGCATTTGCAACATGCACACTCTGTTTCCATTTAATTTTCTTCCTTAAGTCATACTTGTAGAAGATCTGGAAATAAAAATACAGTTTCTGCAGATCGAGCAGGTTAGACAGCAAAACGTGATCTTCTGTGGCCCAAATTAGCACAGATAGCACTTGTTTTCAGAAATGTTTCCAAGTGAAAGGTCAAGAGATTTTTGGATTCATCTGAAAATATAACTTGCACAGATAAAAATGGACAACCCCATTCTGGAAAGTTCCGTTTTTATTTCAGGCTCACAGTTGTTAATGACCCTGTATTGATGCAATACATGAACTCTCCAGAAAAAGCCCCCAATACACACAACACTGCCAAAGTGAAAAATCAGAGACCTCGATTTTAAAAAACATTTTCAGTTTATGTGGCGGGAAACCCTTCCCGGTAGCAGCTCCCTCCTCAGTCACCTCACTGCACAACAGTTTAGCTGCGCAGCTTTTGGCTAATTCACACCATTCGACCTCAAATGCTTACACAGGTGTGAGCTGCTGAACCTGCCTCTTTTGTAGACAGCTGTGGCAGGAAAAAAAAAAAAGTTTAAAAAAAAAAAAATATCCTCGGACTACAGACCAAAAGCAAAGTAGGGAAGAAAGGAAAAAAAAAAAATCAATTGACTTCTGCTACCAAGTAAAAACTTTACAGCTATTTTAAAAAGGTACTGCGCTACCCATTTGCCTTTCTATCACACCAGTTATTAGGCACGCTCCTGGCTTTAACAACCATTTTCTGCTCCAACCATTTGGGTAATACAAAGAGGAATAGCAAGCAAGCAAAACTTGTTTAATTAGAAATGCTGTTTGCTAAGCTTTCAGAGGAAGTTCCAGAATTGTGTGTTTCACCATAATGATATTTAATCTAATGAAAATTTTCTTAAAATAGGATTTGTTTCCCCGTACACGACATGAACATATTGTTCATGCTAATTACAGCTGATTCACACAATAAAGCAGCTACCATAAAATTAAAACGCGGATACGTGAACAAGTTAGCACAGAGTAAACTAGGCTACGAACCTTTAGGGTACATCACCTGTGCTGTGGTAACGCCGTGTAAACGTTTTCATCCCATGGTAAATTAAAAGTAGCTGATCCTTATTCAAAGAGCTGTCGAAAGAATTTCTGCTCCTTTGCCAGCCAGTCCTCTGGCTTTGAACAGATGTGGTCAGAAAGTATACGAGACCAAGCCCTGGCAGGAACTACAACTCAAGATACTACCATAAAGCGAGAAGCAAATACCAGCCCTACATAAATGTTGTAAACCCTATCACAGGCTTCAGCGAAAACATAATTTTGCCTGCTTTCTGGGTTTGTTTCCTAGAAACCACTTATTCAATGCCTAGAGAAGTGACCTGGCCATTAATCCAACATTGGTGCAGTTGCAACGCAACAGACGTTTCAGAAAACTTCGGTCTGACAGAGTGCTTTAACTCAAATTGTTTCTTTACAAACATCTTGACATATGGAGAACATTATCCTGGCAGCTCACGACGACCCATGGTCTGTGTGACTAGCGTTGTTACAACAGCAACAAACACGTATGGAGTTAGAGAGGAAAGCGAAGAGCAGGTTGAGTGCGTACAGAGAGATACGGATAAAGTTTCCAGCAGTCTCTAGGGAATTTTGACATACAATATAAACAATTATAATGAAAAAAGTTATCCGAGTCTTCCTAGATATTGAATTTTTTTCCTCATATGCGTAACATTTTGGATAATGGCATTAGTACTTACTGGAATGAAGAATTACTTCTGTAAGCTGGGGACTGTGTCTAATATAATGAAATACAAAGTCTCTGGAACAAGCCTTCCGATAGCTCAACCAGAATGTTATTACCTATTATTGATCCAAGAACTGAGCTGAAATTGGAAAATTTGAGTTCTTTCAGTTAGAATGGAAAATATTTGAACTTTCACAGCTATGATTCCAGATTTCAAAATAAGTTTAGGATACTCCCTTTATCTAGAAACAGTTACAGTGCTATTACGCCTAGTGTCATAGAATAGTGTCCTCTGAAAGAAAACAATTTATCAACAAAAAATACAACCTAAAAAACCAATCACCTACAAATCATCTCCATCTGAGCCACACTATTAAAGCTTTTAATGCCTCTAAATATATCTGGCATTTAATGAAGGTATTAGTCATAATAAAATACCAGCTCATTAATTCATTTTCATAACTACCCAGATTTATTTTTTAATTCCAGAAATCCAGTTTGAAAACCAGTTCAAGTTTTGGATGGGCATAAGTCTCCAAACAATGCCTTTATCCGAAGCCAATTAAACAACTCACTTTTGGAACTTCTCTTCAGTGATATTAGATACTCCAGCCCAGTAACTCTTGCTGAACTAGTACCACACAGAGCAAAGATCTCATTATACATTGACAGTTTAACCCTCAATAATGGTATGTAGCTGGCCACTTAACTAGAAGTGTTGGTATTGGTATCTCAAAACGTTGCTTTTTGAGCTTCACTACTGTCTTCTCATTGAGCCTCCCAACAGGAGGAACCACAGGTCTGTCCCCAGCCTTTCACACTGCTGCATTTTAGGTGGATTTCACCATCTATCCAGACATTACAACAAGCACTCTTTGGTCCTTTCTGGGGAAACTTTACTCATTATTCCACTTCTTCTCATGAAATCTCCACGTTTCTCTTGCTTCTCCCATTTAGTTTCACAAAGAGAGATCTCCTGCTGAAAGCCATCCCCATACACTTTAGCGTCCACCTATGACACCTTCAAGCACGCTCATGTTCACTTGCCACGGCTCCGCCAACTGGCAGTAGGTGGGTAAGCTCCAATAAGTGAATTATATTCCTGATCTGAGAGAAGAAAGCTCTGTCTTTATCTCCTCTCTACATTGGGTTCATTGCTCGTATGACAAGCAATGACTCGATCAAATTTACTTGACTTCACACATGCCCAAAAACTATGTCTTTTGTGAACTATACCGTCAGGTCCCCAAGGAAGAAAAAATAACACAGAACTCCTCTCTGCTGTTTAGATTGAACATCATGTCCCCAGATCTGGCCAACAGCATCCCAGCAGCACACAACTTCCTGCACTAGACTCAGCTTCACTCAATGGGAAAATTAATAACGGAGAAAAAAAAAAAGTTTTATTTTTAAAGTGCTTAAGAAAGTGAGCATCTCTTTAGTTGTCAGCTCAATTATTTCTGTTAGGAATTAATTTGTTGATGTGTCCACAACTACAGTTTTCCAAAGCCCACACAAGAACAAATTACATGGGGGGGGGGAAGGTACGGTTCATTTTTTCAGATTATTTACAGTAGGGGTCAACAATGGAGAAAGATGGATTGTACAACAACTACTGCAAAATGACAACCATTAACATGTCATTCTATAGAACATTTAGATACTATGAATATTTTCCAGCTGCAATCTGTCCAGGTTTTCTTTTATCCAGTGCTTCGTGTTTAGTCCAGGAACATTAACGATGAAAATCTAGACAGCGTTACATTGTGTGAACTGTTAGATGTACACTGATGGTACTTGATTTTATATTGCCTTTGGCTTAGTCAGTTCATAGAATTTAAATGATCTGAATTCTGGCTAGCATCTGCTGTCGAAAGAGTAAACAGTAAATCAAACTTAAGACTTCATTACAGAGTTGAAAGTCTGTTTTCCTACAGACCTGGTGCACCACATGATGCAATCAAACACATTATTATCTGTCAAGCATCCAAAAATGAACTAAATGACTCATAAAAGCAATAAATAAGATATGGTCTTCGCCCCTGAAATACCTTACATCGTAAAATTAAAACAAGACCCCTAGAAAGAGTAAATCCCGGGAACCCAGTTAGGCCTATAACGGAAAGGAAGGACGCAGGTGACACAACACGACACAGCACACAGACACGCTCCTGCAAGGGCCTCAGCGTGGAACCTGCACTGCCCGGAGCGGTGTTAGGCTGACAGTCCCCGGGCACATTTTCTCCCCACAGAAAACGCGAGTTCCCTTGTTCAGTAATTCTGCTCAGACACTTTCACGCTATTCATGTTCCCGTGGGCAGCAGATGCTAGTTTTCCCTCTCGATGAAGGTGTGTCTACTTCCCTGCTTTTAGAGAAATAACCTACAAATCCGTGAGGCTGTCGTAGGATGCTCCTGAGCCTCAGTGGGTCTTTCAGATTGGTTAGACAGCAATCAATAGGTATTTCCAGCAAACAGTGCTAATATCTCCTGGACTACCAGTTGTTCACACACAAGTAACTCAATACAGTCGAACTTCAAAAGCTTTAACTTTAAAGCAAAAAAAATCCTAGTTCTGTGCAGCAATAACGAAAAAAATCATAACTGCAGAGGGTACTCAGCAGGCATCCCTATGATTTACAATATAGCCTAATAAAATAATGCCTCGTGGAGAAAGGGGAAGAATCTCACTCTACCCCACCACGCCCGGCTTGCGCGACAGGCGGCAGCTGCTACCGAGATAATTTGCAGAAGGCAGAGTGTATTTCAAGAACACATTTAAACATCCAAACCCAGCTGTACGTGTACATGGCCATACACACTTTAAAATAAATGTATGAAATAATTACACGTCTCCGTTACACTTACTGCTTACATTTTGCAACTAGGCACTAAGCGTTTTTTATTTCAAATATACACAGATTTATTTTTTATTAGGAAGGTCTAGTAATCATAACAAACAATGCTTTCGCATTCTGTTAATTCAGACTTGCTAAAATTAATGACATTTAAATGCAGAGGTATTTGGACAACAGCAGGCACAAAGCTCCAAACTTCTGCTTTGCTTGTAACGGCCAAGGAGTACCGCGGTGACTCCAGGCTGACCCTGCTGCTGGTGACTTTTCTCTTGATACATCAGACTTTCAGCACTCTCTGCTACTAGCTGTATTCTTTGCAATTTTGTTTTCAAGTACCTGTACCCCATGACTAGGCTCAGTGGTCCAAACAGATGGGCTACAGCAGCTGATATCATAAAAGCAGTCACATAAAACGTAGTAAATAACAAATATTCCCTTACATTAGCACACAAGTGAAGTACATTCACTAGCCCTTAGCAGGACAATCCTCACACCCTCTAAAGAGCACCCGATTCATGCTCCCTCTTGGCTCATTTCAAAAGAACCTAATCCTTTTACTACTTCATGCCTTGAATACAGTAAAGCCCTTTGCAGTTTACCAACGGTTTGCTCTCAAGTTCGCGTGGTTCAGAGCTGAGACCTATTTTCCCTCACGAAAAAGCAAACGTACACTGAACTGTAGCTACTCTGATGTCCTATTGACAGAGTATTAGCAAGCAGGGAGAAACAGCAAGGAATTGTCACCTCACAACGAACCGGCAGCGTGGGGCAGGGAGAAGGCGGCTCTCCCTGCCTTCTCAAATGCAAGTCTACTTCGGTGTCGTCATCTGCCAGAACTCAGTACAGAAGGCAACAAATACTCAGCAACAGCAATGAGCAAATCTTCAGCCAAGAGATAAACCCACACACAAACAGCATGCAAGAGATTTCAAACATGTATAGATACATATATGTGCGTACATATATGATAAAAGCCTTTGATCTCGTATTTAAAAGCATCCGTGGTTTATTACCGTCAAACGAGGTGTCAAAAAGCACAGATCTTGGTTGGCTAAACTTGAGAGCCACACTAAGTGCCCATAGACTCTGCCTGTCTTGAGAAATCAGTTCCTGCTGTAAAGTAACAGACTTTAGCACATTCTGTAGAATGACATCACCCAAAGTGGCCTGCCAAAAATGTTACTTTTACATTTCTTCAACAAGAAGATTTCCTTTCACCACTCTTTCTTAATTTTTTTTTTTCAGTTAGTCAATCGTTCAAAATATGAAAGTTCTAAGTATTTCCAGGCCTACAGATTAGCAGCTTTTAACACAAGCAAGTGACTATGCCTTTTAAAAATGTTGCGTATATATCTATCTTTTTGCCTGGTTCTTTTTAGTAGATTTGTATTTGCAACCATGCAGAGCTAAAATAATACAAGGTGATGTAATTACCATACTGAAATGATTTTTTTCCTTTTGATTTATCACTATCCCACTGGAAAAGCTGTTTAAAGCTTACTGGATGTCAGTTACAAGTAACACATTCAACCCTTCCAGATAGTGTAAACAAACAAGTCACTAAGTTAGTTGCAGAAATTACGGTTCTTCCACTGAAATATTCAAGATAAGCTCTTCACTTTCTCACTTCTGATGAGGGATTTGCATCTTACCTTTGTAGAAGCGACAGCTGAAGGATGCAGAAGTTTTTTCCTTCGGCACTCACGCTCAGGTGTCGCTATTTTCTCCATCAGTACACTGTATGAAATCAACATCCAGTTCCTCACTGCAGAAATTGTCTCTTCATTACTAGGTTTGAACCTAAATAAGAAAATTCAGTATTAGTTAATGATGTAAAGGCTGGGACACTTTCCCTTGTGAAAACCTCAGAAGGATTAAAAAAAAAAAAAAAAAAAAAAAAAAAAAAAAAAAAAAAAAAAAAAAAAAAAAAAAA
>JAAGAY010148031.1:20352-68860 GCA_011801015.1 Ardeotis arabs | reverse complement strand
AAAAAAAAAAAAAAAAAAAAAAAAAAAAAAAAAAAAAAAAGGGGGGGTGGAAGAGGCGATCGCTCGCTCCAGATTGAAGTTACCAAAGGCCAAAAAACCAGCAGTGTGTGTGCGTTGTCTGGGTTTTTCTTAAAAAATAGACTGAGAATGCCCATGGCACAGCCGTGTTTGAAAAACATTCACCAAACACATCAGGACCAACTAAGTTCAACACATCACTCATTGCTTTCTCTGATTGCTGCCATACTTGATTTGAAGTCCAACTGGCTGACTTTAAAAATATGTTAATCTGCAAACATTTACAGAAGGCAGCAATTCCCCAGTGGCAATATATAAAGTTTAAATTGTTTAAGTGAATATATGCACATAAATTGCAAATAATAAACTTTTCAATTAAGTGAAAACTAAGAAAGAAACCCAAACAAACAAAGAAAAAAAAAACCCCAAACCACCAAATACCCTGGTTTTGGTTTAGGCCTTGAGCTTACAAAAAAACCAAACACCACCTCCTTCTCCCCAAAAAAACCCTAAACCAAAATCAAACAAACAAACCAACTACAAAGAAAAGGCAGTTTAACTTGCCATACAAAATAAAATACAATTCATGCATGATCCTTTCTCCCCAACCAGTAACTGCCACTTGTAAGTAAGCCTTTACAAATAAAGCATTGTAAAGCTTTATCTGCATTGTACAAACAAATTTTACTTTCTTCTAAAACGTGCTCATGTAAATAATGATAACTCAGATTCTGGAGTTGTTCAACATGAGTTGAAAACCTTCTTGTCATGGAAAATATGCAGCTGATATTTAGAAAGGTTTTCCTGTAATTAACCCCCCCTTGAGGATTTTAAGTTAGCAGCAGTAAAATTACCAACAGTATACTAATATACACCACATGCATCGTTACTCAGTGGCCAAACAGCATTCTCTTGAAGATCAAAAAAGGTAAAATAAAACAAAACCATCCCAGGGATAAAGTCAAAGATAATATATATTTTTTGTTATACTGGCAAACTATATTTGTTGTTTCAAAAACCTCATCTGCACTGTGCATACCTGCCATTTTTGCTTCCTTTACTACAACCTATTTGTGTTATACTGAAGATGCTATTTCAAACTAGCCTTCTACCTATTGTCATTTAAGACTGAATCAAGAGTCAACATCATACTTAGCACAATTTATGTCCTTCAGTCGTTCTTCTCATCTACCATGAAGAAAAAGTAAAATCAGTATGGGAACTTCCAAGCCAAAGATGACTGGATAAAAGAAATATACACCTCCTGCCTCATCTTTGTCACTTATTCAGATTTTATTTTTTTCCCCAGCTAATGATGTTTTACAGATTCAAAACATACATCTTACATAACTGCCTTTTTCAATGAAAGATTTTAGACCAAAGTTATTTTAGCTCATATTTGTAAATTTTTGTCATCTTTCTATAGTACGTTAGTTACCCACATTTCCCAACGTCCATGAAACGCGTGTGTACGCACAGACACAGGAAGATGCAGAGCCTGTCTACACAGCTGCAGATACTAGCTACTGGAAGGTAATACGACATCACACGCTGAACCAGAATCAGCTTTTTATGTCCTGACCTGCAATCAACACACACGCTCTCACGAGTATCTGTACACAACTGAATATATTCCACGTGGATTCACCTGTTTTCTGTAGATATATGCTCTTATCTAGGTAGGCCATGGTATAGTTCTCCTTCTATATTTACTGATCAGAGACACATATGACAGAGCACGGCATTGTGTGACATATTCAGTTCCCTTCTATGCGCACAGGTCTATTGCACCGGATTTCGTATTTCAGGTCCCAAACCCTGCTCTGTCATCTGCTAATCCAAACCACTCTCTGCCAGGCCTGCCTGCTCTTGGAGTGACTGGAGCTTCTGGCTCTGCTTCTGCAGATCTAAGCACACATTCACATACACCTTTTCAAGATCAAGACCTCAAGGCATGGCCTATGCGTTGCACAGGACATTACAAGCCTGCTAGCAGCGTGTTTATCTAGCACAGCAATTTTGTTATTATAATTCATTAGTGTAATTCCATGCAATTCTCCCCAAACTGCTCTGCAAGACTCAGTTTCTTCAAGTACATTTTTTGCAAATAGATCTCTGTATCTGCAGAGTGTCTTATTTATTTCAGTTAAATCTCTGGAACACTTGGGTGTAAAAATAATAGTTTAGCTTACATTGTTGAGTGAGCTTAAGGCTTTCATAGAATGACAGATTATTTTAAATTGTTTGTTTACAACTTAACCTCACATGTGAACGATAAATTTTAAAAGCCATTTGAAAAATAAAGTACTGGAAAGCACAGTATGATACTTACTACAGGAAAAGCAATTCAGGGAAAAGATGCATTAAAAATCCCTTACTATCTATATATTTTTTTAAAAGGACTCCCAGAAGCCTCCCTGCGGTCTTCCTATTTGTTTAAAAAGACAACAATGGAAAAAACTACCACTTTCACATCAGATTTTTAAAATATTATTTTTAAGACTTCTTTTTCATCCCTTGAGTTGAAGTAAAGAAAACTGAGCAGTCAATTGCAATACTGTAGGCGGTCAGCTTCTAGTCCCTTGCAGTCACAAAGCTCTGAACTCCACCTATTGCCTTGATGGAAATGCTGCAGACTGCTTCAATCCCCCTCTCACCGAGTTTTTAACAAATGTCAAAAAAAACCCAACAACAACAACAAATCACTTGTTAAAAAGCTTGATAAGGTATTTTCTAGCAGCTAAAGATTCTCTCACAAAATACTGTATTTGGGGGTCAATCTAAAAATGCCATCAGGTTTAAAGTACTCTTTCACACCTATAGAAGTATTTTGGTTTCATTTCTAAACAATGGGTGAAAGGGAGGACAGAAGAGATTTAACCCTTTCCATCCCAAACTTTTTCTACCAAACCACCTTCACCTCTCTTTCCCTCCCCCACAATACATTACTAGACTGACTTTTATAAATAGCCATTTTGGAAGCTTTTTTTTTTTTCCGTCTTTGAAAAATTACCTGAAGTCTTTTTTTCCCAAGCAAGTTAATGTGAACTTGGGAATGGCAATTAAATTGTCAGAATTAAAAAATTTGTTTTTAACTAGAAGGTAGCCAGAAGTATAGTCATGGGGCTCGTATTGATTGTCTGAACAGAGAACATTAGTCTTCAGGTATTTATTCTGCCACCTCTGCACCAGAGGTTCTCCTTCAAATCAAATCAATCCCTGGAAAAGATTGGTTCTTGCTACTAAGACACGTAACTAGGCTGCAACAGAGCTGACTGTTGTTGTTGTTCTCTCTAGGTTTTACTGAACAACATCTAGGCTTCCAATTGTCTCGGAGTAATTTTCACAGTTGCAAATTGTGATTTTTCCTAGACTGTGAGCTCTCTGGTGTGGAAAATACATCTGGTTTTATTCAAAAGACACCCAGCAGTTGATAATGTGTATCTGCTATTTGAAAGTGCGCTGAAATCCATGCTTTCAAGCACAGTTACTGCAATAGTACTTTTTATTTATGCATTATTTTCCTCTTTTGGCAAAATCCCTTATGTCCAATTTCAGGTTTTGGTTTCGCTCCATTTTGTTTTGAGAAAAGCTTAAATAGGCAGCAGGGAACCTTTTATTCATTATTTAAATATGTTTTTACTTCAGAGACATGCAAAATTAATTGAAATAGAGTAATTAATGATAAATTATTGATAAAAAATTATAATATACCAGGCAAAAATATTCTCTGAATTCTAAGGATATCTAAATCATGAAAACTAGGCCTGAAAGTTCGGCCCAAAAAAATTTGAGAAGAACTAGATTTTCTGACCTTAAATTTGTTAATATTAGAAGTTTATAAACACAATTCAGAGAGAAATAGATCAAGCGACCACTCCAGTTGACCCTTCCAATAACTGCACCTTCTGAGAATTTAAAAAAAAAAAAAAGAAAAAACACCACCACAACAAAAAAAATAAACCCAAACCAAAACGATAACAAACCCAACAACCTCTGTATTCCTATACATTATATATAGTTTCCAGTTGAACTTGAATTTGTACGTTGGTCATCCATTTTACACCTTGCCAGTGGAAGATCTTGGAACAAGACAGTTGCATACATACACACACTCAGTTAGGCAGATAGTAATTATCTATATTTTCAGAAATGAGATTAAATAATGACTTAAGGTAAACTAGAAAATTCACTGTATAGACAAAGAAATAGAATGGCAAAAGATAACAAAGGCAGTATGCCATTAAATTCAGAATAAAACAACATCAAGAAATTAAATATAATAGAAGCCTGTTAAGGATGTCAAATTCCGAAGAGAAAGGCAGAGAGAAAACAATTATCTCAATTTAAATTACCAAGGTTAGCTACCAGCTATGCTACCTACGAAATACTGCTACTTTTATTCACTGTTCTTTCGTATTGACAAAAATTGTAGTCCTGTCAATTAGAAACTGGGTATGAGCTATAGCCCTTGAAATGTAGCATGGATTAGTGAAAATACCACATTACTATGAAAGATGAATAATTGTATTAGTGTGTGTTTACTTAGGAAGAATTAGTTACACGAACATAGTTAGGAGCTTTAAATATTTTGCAGTAAAAATAAAGATATTTTTCAGTATTTTGCTAAACAACAAAGATTAAATACAAAAATATGGGTAGAATACATAAAATTGTGACAAGATCTATTCAGTTTAAAGCAAATATACTATTAAAGGGGGGCAGTTGTTGTTTATTCATGGAGTACTAGACAGAAAGAAGCCTTGTGCCCTTAAAGTCCGTGGCGTAGCAACAACACACATTATTAAGAACAACAAGCCCCAAAGCAAAAAGTGGGTTAATTAATTCTACATCTTGTTCCTCTTTCTATAATCAAAGATGTAGGGCTCTACAAACATTGCTTTCAGATCACCTTATTGACTATTCTCTGTACGGTCATTTATTTTAGAGGACTGATGTCACATTTGGCATTATATCAGCTGACATATTGTAGACATTTTCTTCCAGAAATGGCTCTTTAAGGCTGAGTGCAAGAGGTTAAGATGCCTGATGGAAACTAACTTTACAACAGTGATGTTCTATATTCATACAACAGTCTTAATAATTTTAAATTAGCATAAAGTTTATATCTCTACATATAATACGTGTGTGTATGTATGCAGTAATTTACAAACTAAAAAAGAAAAAAAAAAAAAGACCTAAATTTAAATTATTCTATTTCATTACGTGTACCATCAAGGTGAAGGGTACTCAGCTTTAATTATAAGCAAATTATTTCTAAATATAAGAAAGATTCTTCTACCTTATCAATGTATCTTCACTAGATTGCAGAGACATAAAATTCTAGACTAAAATCTAAAGCTCACTAGAGCTTTGGGTGGTTTTGTTTGTCTTTGTTGGGTGGTTTTTGTTTGTCTGTTTGTTTAACTTTTTGGTTTATTATAGAATTCTCAAACTGATTATTGTATTAGTTTTGTAAATACACTCCTCTAGAACAGATAGAGCAGTATGTACCTGAGTGATCCTTGATAATAAAACGAGGGAAAAAAAGTCTGTTAAAAGTGCATTCTCCTTTTTAAAATCACCAGGTAGAAGAAGGTCTGAATATAGTTTAGCTTTAAAAGTGTTATTTTTCTTTTTACGTATCTGTAACAATACACAGACATGTGCTAAGGCTAACGGAAATAATTGCTGTGGATTTGTGGACAGAAAAGATCTTATTCTGAAGTTACTAAAGCATAAATAGATCATTTACTGCAAGAAAGCGTGTCCAGGGATTAACAGCAAAATTGCACCCACTTTTCTTCTTTTTAGTGAGAACTATATTTGTAATCATTGTATGCAAAGTATGCACAACGTGTCAGCTCAACTAAGATGTAATGAAGAGGCTCAACAAATGCCAACATTGCTTATAGGAAGTAACGGTCAGTTTATCCTCATATTGAACGTTTCTGAAATGCAATGACAAAAGCCTTTGGCATTTGGGACAATTTTGTAGCACCTTATAGGAATGAAGGTCTAGTCTTTACTGCCACATACTGTAACCTGCTGCTATTGGCAAGAAGCAGATTTCACACTGACCATGTTCTCCGGCTGCTTTTAGTGTCGCTTCAGGATGTGTCGATCCAAGGGGGTTACGCACAAATCGTCGCCGGCGCCGCAAGTCATCTTCCCAGTAGTCGAGGCGCCAGAACTCACGAGGACGACTACAATGAAACAGAGGAGCCACATATGTTAGCAATTATCAAACAGCATGGTAGCGCTGAATTTCTGCATAAAGCTCTCCTTGTTTGCGCTGCTTTTGCCCTTTTTTTTTTTTAACCTCCCCCCTTTCTGCAATCTTTTACTTAGGTATGTCCTTGAAAATAACAATATCACCTTCCAGTCTAAGGAACTCCTTTCCCTTTTTTTCTTGGAAGGTGAAATGAGCACTAAATACATCATTTTGAAATGAATTGCTGACAGTGTGATCAGTTTCCCCACACTCTAGTGGCATGTGCTCCGATTTCAGCCTCATTTCAGCCTCAGCAGGGCACCTTTCTCAGTGACTGCATTTATAAACCAGAATAGGGAAAAGGCTATTATAAATATGGTATAGCATTACCTATATTAATCAAAGTCTGTCCCCCTTCATTTTTCTTCCTAATTTGTGCCTTTTTGCACAAGGTCAGTAAATCATACCATGAATTCTTGGTCCAGAAAGTGTTAACTTTAATGAATACCTCAGTTACATGGTTATGTATGTGATAATAAAATATTACTCTGTTTAGATGTGCAGGAATTTAATTAAAATAATCTCTTAAAATATTCATTACATTTAGCCCCTGAGGCTTAGAACAACACAAGAAAATGCATTTCTTTTCCATTTACTGTTTTTAAATAAACCATTCCAGGAGAGTGAAACAGCAATCTATTTTCGAGCAAATCAGATTGGATTTCTGGTTTATGTAGTTGTGTTTTTACATTTAATTAAAAACTACATGTTATGATGTGTAATAATTGCTATATTGAAGGCATACTTTTAAAAAATTACATCTAGGAAACATTATATCAAATTCATTATTTTCCATCGTATGCTCCAAATATACGTACATCTTTTTAATATGGTCATATATATGGCCAGTTACTATCTCGTTAGATGATCATGAATGAATGCCACTGTAAACCAGTATTTTAGCCCAGAGAATGTATTTTAAAAAGCCAATTTCAGGTAAAGCAAATAAACAAACAGAAAAACCCTGACACAGAGAATAGCCATGATAGCCTGAAAACCTGTATTGCCAATTTAAAAAATCACTGATTTTGTTTGTTAACACAGCTAGTATTAAAACAATAGATTAAAATGTATATATATATTCCATTTTTGGTCCAGGAGCAAACAGAAAGTGTACCTGTCGACACTGGCAAATGAATAGCCACAACTAATTTAGAGATCACAATATTGAAAATACTTGGTATCTACATTCTTAGTTTTGAGGTCTAAAGGCAGAAATTAGTTTCATTTAAGATAAATCAAGGTTTCAAACAAACACGGTAACAAAAGCCAGAATAATTTGCATAACCCTACTCTCAAATGGAATTTGTAGGCATTAAAGATTGTGACTGAAAACAGTCTTTTAAAAATGGAGAGTGTCTTTGCATCTACCTTCATTAAAATTCCATGCCTTTTTCTAACACCAAAGAAAAGGCAGTGCTATTCTTCATCTTCCTGATCTTACTTTCAGAAAAATACTGAAGTATGGGAATCAAATGCCCCAGTACCTTATTTTCACACTTTGTGTGTGTTACAATCATGGTAAAATTTGAATGCTTTGATTATAAAATCCAAAGATTTTGGAATGATTAATCAAACAAAAGAGATATAAAACACAGGAAGATATGCGTTTATTCAAAGGTCAATTAATAACTTAAAATTCTCCATTAGCGATTACAGAAAAAAGGCAGAACACAGCTGGCTATGTGCATGCCTTTGATAGTCGTAGAGCATGGATAGGCACTTCATCATTCTGCCTTCCTACATTTATCTGTTAAAATTATTATCAAATATCAGCCAGGATGCAGTTGTGAATCACAGACTGCTCCTCGTCTTCAGGGGAATGATACAATGAGGGTCTATTCATCAGTATGGCAATCGGCACAAGTAATTAGTTCCCTAGACTGAGATCTCCTACAAAGCTTATTTCAGTCAGCACCACAAACATATGACAACGAAAAGCTAATGGAAGCTGCTAAAATTTGTTAACCTCTTCTGCCATCAATCCTTCTGGTATTCCGTGCTACAGTATTATGCAAAGATGGTAAATTATTAATTCGTCATTCATCTATCTTTCTACAGTTTTGATAGAATTAAGTGATGCCATTCTTCTGGATAACAGTTACAATTATGCTATATTACAAAACTACACTAAAATTATTGAAAAAATAGGTAACGGTGATCAGGTATGAAGTATTGTCCTGAAACACAATATATCTTTAGTCCCCCACTTTTATTTTCAGTTCAGTATACAAAATTTACATAGGATTCTGTCTCCTTCACCAGTGCGCTGATTAGTCACAAACAACAACATAGCAACTATTAGACTGTGCATTTGGGTATTTATAGCTATTGGTAACCACTGTATTACGAGTTTAAAAAAAAAAAAAAATCTACTCTCTACACGTAGAACAATATCCAACAAAAACCTGCGTAGCCAAAAATAAACACCTATGTTGTCTAATTCCTGTAAGTGAGCCATTTTTGAGAGCGGGTACAGACAAATGCATATTAGTACCAATATAAGGCAGCATATGATATAGCTACTCTAGAACAACCAGCTTACTAGTAAGAGCGATTAACCACTGCAGCCCCATCCCCAAAAGGCAATGCTGTACCATCCAGACTTTGTACCTCTACAGCCAGGGGGAGACAGACAAATATCTCTCTGATTCAGCCAGACTTGACTGCAGGACTGCAGGATTATGAAGCAAAGGGCCAAGTAAGAAGATTTTGGGAACAGCAGAGTGCCATCGACTACAGGGGACATTTGACTACAGGAGTTTCTGGCCCTACGATAAAGGCTGCCATATGGGCTAAAGGTGCTATATGGACTGGATCAATGAACATAAGTACTCAATTAGTGTAAGTGCAAGAGCAACATTTCTCAGGGGATTGGGAATTTATGAACAATAAATCATATGATTTGCATGGATTTGTCAGGGCCCACTCTAACATGAGACACAGTAATTAGTGGTTCCTTGGTAACAATATTGACTGAATAGAAACAAAGCTTTGATATTAAGTAAGTGTTTTATTCAAATGGTATAACCATTATATTGCTCTATTTTCCAAACTGTTCCCCAAATTACCAGGCTATGTACTCAGAATTGAGATAAAACCTTCCTCTCAATTCCCATATAACTAACTAGATAGTTACAATTGTACAGAGATGAGATGAAATACAGAATGACCAATATAACCTGTATTCTCAGGGCTTTGAGTGTGTCATGTAAAAAATAAAGTCACTTCACTATGGCCAATGGGAAAAAGTTTAAATACTCACATACCTTCATTCCACAAACAAGAAACCTATTTTTCCCACCAGTTTCAAGGATCAACACAATTGGAAACAAAACACATCAACTGGTGTACTAGTTTTATTATGGTGTTACAGCAAAGGAATTTTAGGCACGGGAATTACATATTTGTTCTCGTACTCTACAGAAGATTTAAACTGAATCTAAGCAGTGCAACCAGAGAATGATGAGAAGATCATGCAACTGCTGAGGAATTACTTCTTGTAATGCCTTATCCATTGTGTATTTCAAGATATTCTCCTACCTCTATGATCACAGAAAAGAAGCAGTCAGCACACTAGTGTGGACAGAAAAGGGACTGTGAGCGTTGGGGAAAAGGAAAGAAAATGTAAACCTACAAAAGCAATGGTTTAAGAGGTCTCAGGGCTGTACTTGGGCTACCAGTTAATTGAGAATGTATTTTAGCACACCACAGAAGCACCCATTCGGATGCTCAGATTGGTGAAGTACTAAAAAAATAAGCACAACACAGAAAAGAGAAACAAAGAAAAGGAAAGAAAGGCAAAAGCAGCACAGTATTATAGAAATTGTCTGCAGAGAGAGAGGATGACTAGAGCTCTAAATGACCTCTTCTATCTAGAAGGCTATCTAGCCTTAAAGGCAAGAAAACCCACTCACATGAAAGACAATTGCAACAAACTTAAAAGCAGATGGAAACTAGAGTGTGTACGCCCTTGAAAAAATGTGGTGTTGTTATGAAGACTCAGACCAGCAAAGTCTCCTACTATAGTCTTTTCATAGCCTACTATTTAAAGAAAAACAGCTCTTGCTCTGCTGAATGGCAATTATGTACATCAGTCAATGTGAATTTTGTACTGCTAGAAATGACTGCACTGACACATCTGGAAGCAGAGGCTGTTCCCACACCATGGAACAAGAACACAGGTGGTGATCATGGCATAAGGATAATACCTCATTCACATGCCCCAAATCTATGTGAAGATACCGAGATAAATTTCCAGATGACATACTCCTCGCTGGAACTCTAACTGTAGAGTTAAGCAGGTAAGTCAGTCTCCAAACCTAACCAATCCTTGGTCTTCCTGCTAAGACCATCAGCAAAGCAATCAATCAGTGATGGCAATTTCTAAGATGTAAATGCTCATACACAGAGGTCTAGGCTAAGTTAGTTTCATAAACAACCAACCAAACACAGAGAAGCAGCACCACTTATTCACCACTAAGAACAGTACAGATTCGAAAGAAAACCTGGAAGAAAGCAGCTCTGCAATTTCTCCATCACCAACTGCAAGCCTACCACAACTTCTGGTTTTAATTTATTCAGCACTTTGGTTGCAATGACTCATCAAATGCACAATATCAGGTGCTACTTCTAAATTACACAAAAGAGCAACCACAGAATGCAAATAGTGATGCCCATTTTTAAAGAAAAAAATACGCTGGATTATTTTAATGCTGTTCAGGAACATTTCTTGCTCTACGTCTAGATAATTTTTTGCTACCATGTAAAATACTTCACAAACTCAAGCCAGAGATCTGCTGCAAGATACACAAACATTCTTCTCCAAAAAAAAAAAAAAAAAAAAAGAAGCAGCAATAAAGCATTCACATTTGATTGTCAATACAAAGATAAAAGTGCCAAAGTTCTAGAAAGTACTGCAGAAATCTCAACAGGGTACTGCTAGCAGACTGCAGGGCATCATGTAATCTAAGAGACTGCTTTATGTTGCAAATTGAAATCCACTGCATCTTCATGAATACGAGCTAAAAACCTCTCACATTTTGCATGTAATAATGAAATGGAAGATATGTTTGACTAACTTGATAAAACGCAATTTCAGAAAGCCAGACAGACATTTTCTGAAATCCTTCAATAATCTTGTAATGAGCTTTCACAAAATGTGACCTAAAAAATCAAGTTACACCAGAGCACATGAATATGATTAGTTGTAAATACTAATCTAAAAAATGTTTTGTGCACGTCCAGCTGTATTATTGATTTGTAGCATAATTAAAAATATCTAACGTACTTTGGAAAATAAAATACTGAGCTTAGCGATAGTAAAGCAAACACTGAAGACATAACTTGACAAACAAGGTCTCAACAGCAGTACCAAGTTCAGCATTTCATGCAGAGATCCTATGCCCAAGTGTTTGTGTTGCCATGTGGTAAACCTAACTCAGAGTACTGATGCAGTAGGGAAAATTATTGTTTTCCAGTAAATCCGTTTCCTGATCTGATTCACAACTCGTATTGAGTCAAAGTTGCTAGCTCTATCTCAATGTGTGTATTTCACAGCACTTCACTGTTAACGTATCTACTTCAGAACATTAATTAACTTCTGATAAGTGCATTGAGATCTTTGAAAATGCTACCTACATTACGTATATTTTCTTCAATGTCAAAACCAGTTAAAGATCTTCTACTCTCCCTCTCTGAGTTGCATTCACAAGGCAGTACGGCCACACTAAACCGAATCACAGTAACAATCAGGGCTCACTAGAGTTCACTGTTTTTATTCTGTTTTATATTAGTAACCTGTTTACACTGCAGTCTCACCAGCAAGTATGTAACTAAAAATGAGGGAAAGAAATGTGCGAGTGAAGGGAAGGAAGGAAAGGATGAGGAAGAACATCTTTGATATCAAAAAAGACATATCATGTAATCATAATATTAGCAGAGTCTGTGCCTTCTCATGTTAACTTCGTTTTCCCTACACATAGGCATTCATAATCCGTAGTTTCAGGGTACAGATTTCCACAAATGGAAATAATTGGGAACCCTTAAGCAAAAAATATCATGCACAGGCAGGCTTTTAATCTCTGCCACAGTCATTGCTGTAGTAACAGGAACTGGTCATAACAAAGGCCCAAGGCCACAGAGTACAATTTCTTTGGCATAATACCAATTATGCAAAACATTAATGTAATCCATTAAATTAGCCCAGCCTATTTCCTTCTAACTCTTCTCCAAGAAAACATTTGGCTTTGTCTATAAAAGATTTTTTTCCTAAAAGGACCTAGAAGGACTTTCGCCTTTATCTATGCTTCAATTTTACCAAAAGGAAGCCGGGGTGGGGAGGGTGGGGGATGTTCTCGTGTTTCCAGAAGAGAAAGTAGTGCCATTCTTCTTCACATCTTTCAGAAGAAATAGATGTGAAAAGCAGGGTATGAACTTCAGGCACAACATCTACGTGGACTTAGCATAGAACTGTCACCCTGAGGACCTTTGCACGGTTGTAGGGGACCCCTGTAGAGTTTAAATCTAAGGTACTTCCAGTGAGGAGGAAAAAAATGGGAACGTCAGTAAGGGAAGCATGTCTTAACAGATGTTTCATGCTATTTCTCCATATAAACAAGACAGTACAAACAACATAGATCTGTAATTCCTAGATTTGCATTTTAAAACTGGTAGAAACACTGTTTGTATGCTTTTCTACAGTAAATAGTTAGATATTACCTCTTTGTCTCAAACACCCATTAGACAGTGCAGCTACAATTCCCTGCCCAGGCCCTCCGATCTTGGTGTTTTGAATCATACTAAAAATCCATTCTCATCTAACTAGCATGCAAAACAAAACCAGAGGAACAATGCCAATTTCAGATATCACAGACACTCTTTTCTGCATTGACAAGCTTTGAATTCCTCATTTAAAAAGCAATCCAGGAAAAATGTTGACTATAAATGTTTCAGTCTCCCTCTATGGATTATAAAGCACCATGTCAGGGTAAACACAAGCTCACCTTTAAGGTGTCGCTGTCCTAGATGACGATGTTATTAACCTCCAGTTTAAAAACAGTTTTGTTTATGTATGAGTTTATGTACACTCTTCTTTGATCTTTATTAACCCCTTGGTGGCTAACCACAGCCGCAGCTTTTTTGGAGGCAGTATTCTTTGAAGTACTGGCATTCCAGTGCACACTGATACTTCAAAGAGGGCTCACTTAAATACACGGTACAGTACTAATCATGTGTTCTGCAACCACTGTCTTATCTCACGCTGATCTTATTTTGATCAGTCTAAACTAAAGCTGCACTTTAAAAGATGTCACCTTAAGACACAGTTCAATTCTCGTTGCATTTCCATCAAGATTAATTATAAATTAACTGAAATGAAAACTACTCCACTTCTTGGTTAACGTGAAAAGTTAACATGAAAACTTTCTTCCGGCTTTAAGTAAAATTAGTTCAGCCATGACTCAGACATGGAAGAATGAATATATAGCAAATTTGCAACCGGATGCTTTGGCTTAGTTGCTCATGAATCTTTCCAGATCTCGCACATCCTACACCTGATTGCAGTCAACAACTTTAATTTGTTTTTCAAAACAACTACAGTTCATACAGATCCCACAAACTGCTGTTTGTATTGAAAATAACAATAACTGCCATAATATACAAAAAATAGGCACACTGCATCTCAGTGGAGTTTATTTGCTGTTTGTCTGACAATGCAAAAATTTCATCTGCAGTACTTAGTCATCCCTTCCTTGCCAAAACAGACAATGGAATATAAGAATATAGGTTGGAAGATATATGATAAAGGACCCGGCTCAATCTCCCTAGCCATTTCTACTTGTTCTGATGCTTTCACCTTAAGCACATGCATAGAAAGGACCTATATCTTTTCTCACTAATTACAATATCACCAGATTTTCTGTGAGGAACAAAGTATATTGAAATACTATAACTCAGATTAATTCTTTCCAGTAGTTTAGAATTTGAGATTATAATCTTCCAGCATTTCTAGATATATAGATCAACTTTTTACCAAAATAAGAAAATCTCCTCAGATCTGCTGTTTTGCTGGTATATACTTCTGATCCCAAAAGTATTAAACACAGGAATTACAGTAAAGCTTTTTCCAAAAATCTTAGATTTGACCTGCACCAAACATTTCAGCTTCACTACCATCCCTTCTGAAAGAAACAGGATGAAACCACATTCCGACATATCTGCACTTTGAGACCTGTGGCTAACCTGTATCCTTTTTTATAGCTCTCTTAACAGCTGGATACTTTTCGTGCTTCCATAAAAATATAATAGTGCACTCCTCCGATTCAGCAAATACTTCTCTGCTCTATGTTCTTCTAAAAGAAGTTCACTTTTTTTTCCTTTTTATGTATATTTTCAGAGTCCTCTGCCAGAAAGGTCTGAACTAATTGTTCTTTTTTTTTTTTTTTAAGTTAAAATTAGTACTAGTAACTAAATTAACTTGGCAATTAAACGCCAAATACGGTACTAGAAAAAATGACTGAGACTTAGGTACATCTACAGTTTTCCAATCCAGAATGAACCTCTGCAAGGTGGTGCAAGGTCTGTTAAATATTACTTGCCTACAAACCAGTCCTGCCAAAGTAAGTTTTCCATTCAAGAGAGACCAATCTTTTAGTTCCTTTGATAGGAAAGAGACTGTCCTCCAAATTCGGAGAGATGGAACCTCTCTGGCAGGCTTACATATGTTTTGGCATTTTTTTTTTTTTTGTGTTTGGTTTTTTTGGTTTTTTTTGTGTTTGTTTGTTTGTTTTTTTTAAACCTAGAATAATAAAGAGAAGAAAGTCCCCTCTGAGGTCTCTAAATGCCTACATATAAAAATGTATACATTTTACCTTTTTATTGTGGACAGAAGTTGAGTGCATCTGGGGAGATAAGAAAACTCCTCCTTCAACCTCTTGTTTAATCACAAATTAATTTGAACATACTTGTCCCTTGCTTACATTGGGGGAATAGGTAACTCTCAGGTCCACAGCATGTTTGGCTACTGTTAAACAATATCTTGGAAAAGGTATTATCAATTACTACTGCAGGTTAGGATACTGAAGTCTCAGAGACACCCAACTTCAACATTGCCTGCTGTCGTAGTTTAGCCTCGCTCGGGACCAAGCTATGCAGTCTCTCTCTCACTCCCCCCACCCTTCGAAGGAACACGGAGAGACAAAATAAGAAAAAAAATAAAAAAGGCTTGAGATTTGAGATAAGGACAGGGAGAGATCCTTGAAGTTACCATTATGGGCAAAACAGACTCAACTTGGGGAAAACAATTTATTTATTATTAAAATCAAAGCAGGATAACAAGAAAGAACAAAATAACTTCTCCCCACCCCTCCCTCTTCCTGGGCTTAATTTTATGTTCAATTACCTCTATCTCCTTCTCCACCTCCCTAAGCGGCACACAAAGGAAGAGGGAATGGGGGTTATGGTCAGTTTTTCACACGTCCCTTTACACCACCCCTTCCTCCTCGGGGGAAGAACTCCTCACATTCCTCCCCTGCTCCATCGTGGGGTCCCTCCCATGGGCTGCAGTCCTTTGTGAAATTGCTCCAGCATGGGTCATTTTTCCATGGGGTGTAGTCCCTCCCGAACAGCTGCCCCAGCGGGCCCTCCACGGGCCACAGCCTCCTTCAGGCATCCACCTGCCCTGGCGTGGGGTCCTCCACGGGCTGCAGGTGGATCTCTGCCCCTCTGTGGACCTCCATGGACTGCAGGGGGACAACCTGCTTCACCATGGGCTGCACCACGGGCTGCAGAGGAATCTCTGACAGGAGCCGCATTACTCCTCCCCCTCCTTCTTCACTGACCTTGGCATCTGCACCCATTCCTCTCAAGAAATTCTTGACAACAGGCAGGCAGATGCCTCTCAGGATCTCTTCACATCTCATCTCCTCTCCACTTCTTGCAGCCAGGCCGGGCTGAGTTGGGCCCAGTCGGCCGCCCGGCGGGAGGCCAGAGGGTGAGGCCTGCAAGGCCCACAGGGCTCGTGCCTCCCTCTCTGCCCCTGCTTCAGCTTCTTCACATCACCATCGGGTTTTTTTTTATTTTTCCCTTTCTTAAATATGTTATCACAAAGGTGTTATCAGGGAACATTCTGCCACCAATTGGCTTGGCCCTGGCCAGCAGCCAAGTCCATTGGACAAAGGGGAAACTTCTAGCAGCTTCTTGCAGAAGCTGCCACCATAGCCCCCCTCCCCCCCCAACTAAACAAAACCAACACACCTGCATTTCTCCTACTCTGATATAACTAAAATCAAAGCTTACATAAAAAAAACAATGTAAAACAAAAGAAACCAATCAAAGCCAAACGAAACCACCCTTCAAGCATGATTTAAATGCTAATACTTCTGTCAGAGATTTAATTCAGGATTTAAAAATCTGAGGCGGGCAAAAATGTGGGAAATGACTTCATTGTGTGATGATTGCAGGAACATATGTAAGAAAGAGTTCAAGTAACTGCAAACATTGTATCGCTCTCCGAGACAGGAAACAATAAGTGCATGGCAGCAAGACCACTAAGAAGCACATGGAGCAAGGCTCCTAACTGTTACCATACTAGCACAGCACAGCCAGGAAACAACAGCAGGACTCAAAAACCTTTAAAAAGATTTAGCTTATTAAATATACTTCTCCTTTGAAAGCCTTGCAAAAGGTCTCTACAATTAAGAACACAGGACTGAATTATGATGAAGCACTGTTTCCTGGACCACACAGTGAATACTGTTTACTCAAGTTTAAATGAAGAAAAAAGTAGCCTGAAAACGTACATTATCTTTACTGTATGTGGCCAAAGAAGCAGGAGACAAACGGTTGGCAATGAATAGGCACACAGTCAAATTCAAAACTGTTACCTGACACAGTCTGCAAGCAAAGATGCTGCCTGTGAACTGCTCTTTGCAAGCTGGTAGCTACCAGCTCACATCAAGTCCCTACAGACAGCATAAATAATACTGCTCCACATCTATCTGCTGCGCAGTCTGCAAGAACTCGGCGTGAAACAGCATGTACTTTATACTACCAAGGATGGAGAAGCAGCACTGAGGTACAGACATTAAGGTCTAGACAGGAAAAAATGTTGTCAAGATGTGCAGAATCAGCCAATATGTCAGAGAATAAGCCAATAAAAAGTTGGAGTCTCCACTTGGAAAGGTGAAAGTGCATAATTGGGACCAGCGTCAAGAGGTAGGGAGGCACTTCATAGTTGGGTTTTTTTGCACATGTCCATCATTGTAATCCTATATTTAGATAAATGTAGTAGTATTTTATGCCTGATTATTCAGTGCTAATTTGAGCTCCTCTAAATATCTGCAACTTTAATCACCCATCTGGCTAGCTGAAGCTACTGAACTGCTTCCTGAGATCTACTGATGCCTCAAGGGTCATGAAGTTTCTGAAGATAGTTACTAGCCCCCTTTGAAAATCACACCTATCCTCTGGGTACATTAACAAAAGAGAAGGGCAGAAGCCATCCTTATTAATGTTACAAAAGTTATAAAAGGACTGCTTACAGTAAAGCTTAAGTAACATTAGAGTGTTAAACCATCCAAGGTTCCTTTAAGATAATTCAAGGCTTAGTCTAGGAGAAAAGCTTGCACTGTGACACATCAGAAGCAGCTAACTGGAGAAGATACAAACTTCTCTATAGCTATTTGAAGAGAGAAAACTAGCAACATGTAACTTGGTAATGAACATTTGGATTAAGCAATGTGAAAACACTGCAATATTCTTTCCTCCACATATCCATACTTTACACTCAAGACTAACAACGTTAGCAATTAAATCCAACATTATAGAACAGGACTGATAACAAAGACTATAAAACGAAAGCTTAAGAAGCAACAAACCAGGAAGTGTTTCTTGTTTCATTTCAGTGATGTAAAAAAGAATGCACTGCTCCCCCCACCTTCTTTCCCCTCTGTGTTAACATCCACAGAGAGACATGCTAAAAGACAATGAAGCTTTTTCTTCACAGGGGCTATTACCTTTCTTGAAAAGGTTTCCAACTTTGCCCTCTTCAGCCAGCTACTCTTAAATTTCCTTTTAAGAAAAATTTACCAGCTATCTCAGCAACAATAATTCTGACTTTCAAGTCAAATGTGGGAAGGGGGAAAGTAGGAAAACCGATTTATCTCTTTAGGGTCTTTCCTAACATTGAAACAACTTTCTCAATGTTAAACAGTTCTCAACACTGCAATCCCTCATGGAGGAGAATGAAATAGACACAACACTATCACTCACTACTAGAAAAAATAATCCACATCAACCACCTAAGGAACCAGAAGGTGCACAAGTCCATGGGACCTGATGAGATGCATCCATGGGTCCTGAGGGAACTGGCAAGTGAAGTTGCCAAGCCGCTGGCCATCATACTTGAGAAGTCATGGCAGTTTGGCAAGGTTCCTGCTGACTGGAAAAGGGGAAACATAACCCCCATTTTCAAAAAGGGAAAAAAGGAAGACTCAGGGAACTACAGACCCATCAGTCTCACTTCTGTGCCTGGCACGGTCATGGAGCAGATCATCTTATAAACCATGCTAAGGTACACGGAAAATAAGGAGGTGACTGGTGACAGCCAGCATGGCTTCACTAAGGGCAAATCGTGCCTGGTGGTCTTCTATGATGGAGTTACTGCATCGGTGGACAAGGGACAAGCAACTGACATCATCTATCTGGACCTGTGCAAAGCATTTGACACCGTCCCACACGACAGCCTTCTCTCTAAACTGGAGAGACACGGGTTTGACAGACGAACCACTCAGCAGATAAGGAATTGTCTGGATGGCTGGACTCAAAGAGTTGTGGTCAATGACTCGATGTCCAATTGGAGACCTGTGATGAGTGACATTCCTCAGGGGTCAGTATTGGGACCAGCCCTCTTTAACATCTTTGTTGGCGACATGGACAGTGGGATAGAGTGCACCCTCAGCAAGTTTGCTGACAACATCAAGCTGTGTGATGTAGTCGACATGCTGGAGGGAAGGGATGACATCTAGAGGACCTTGGCAGGCTGGAGAGGTGGGTCCGTGCAAACCTCACGAAGTTCAACCAGGCCAAGTGCAAGGTCTTGCACATGGGTCATGGCAATCCCAGGCACAAACACAGGCTGGGCAGAGAATGGGCTGAGAGCAGCCACAAGGAAAAAAACTTGGGAGTGTTGGTGGACAAGAAGCTCCACATGAGCTGGCAATGCGCACTTGCAGCCCAGAAAGCCAACCACATCCTGGGCTGCATCAAAAGAAGCATGGCCAGCAGGTCGAGGGAGGTAATTCTCTTCCTCTGCTCCACTCTGGTGAGACTTTACCTGGAGCACTGCATCCAGCTCTGAGGCCCCCAACATAAGAACACCACGGACCTGTTGGAACACCACGGACCTGTTGGAACAAGTCCAGAGGATAGCCATGAAGATGATCAGAGGGCTGGAGCACCTCTCCTACGAAGACAGGCTGAGAGAGTCGGGGCTGTTCAGCCTGGAGAAAAGGAGGCTCCAGGGAGGCTTTATAGCAGAGTTGGAGGGTGGTGGAACACTGGAGCAAGTTACCCAGAGAGGTGGTGGATGCCTCATCCCTGGAAATATTCAAGGCCAGGTTGGATGAGGCTCTAAGCAACCTGATCTAGTTGGAGATGTCCCTGCTCCTTGCAGGGTGGTTGGACTAGATGACTGTCGTAGTTCAGCCCGGATCGGGACCTGACTACGCAGTCTCTCTCTCACTCCCCCCACCCTCCAAGAGAACAGGGGGAGATAATAGAAGAAAAACGGCTCGAGGTTTGAGACAAGGACAGGGAGAAAATCCTTAAAGTTACCGTCACGGGCAAAACCAGACTCGACTTGGGAAAACCATTCATTTATTACTAAAACTAGCAGGATAATGAGACAGAGAACAAGATAAAAAAAAAAAACACCTCCTTCCCACCCCTCCCTCTTCCCGAGCCTAACATTATCTCTACTACCTTCCCGCCCCGAGCGGCACAGGGCGGGAAGAGGGAATGGGGGTTGCGGTCAGTTCATTACACGATGTTGTACACCGCTGCTTCATAATCGGGGGAAGAACTCCTCACATTCCTCCCCTGCTCCAGTGTGGGGTCCCACCCATACGCCACAGTCCTTCACGAAACTGCTCCGGCGTGGGTCATCTCTTCCACGGGGTGCAGTCTCTCCAGAACAGCTGCCCCAGCGGGCCCTCCATGGGCCACAGCCGCCTTCAGGCATCATCCACCTCCCCGCGTGTGGGGTCCTTCACGGTCTCCAAGTGGATCTCTGCTCCTCCGTGGACCTCCATGGGCTGCAGGGGGACAACCCGCTCCACCATGGTCATCACCAGAGGCTGCAGGGGAATCTTGGCCAGGAGCCGCATTACTCCTCCCTCTCCTTCTGAACTGACCTTGGCGTCTGCAGCTGTTTCTCTCACAAGAAAAGTTCGTTCTTCACAACAGGCTGGCAGACGCCTCTCAGGATCTTTTCACATCACCCATCTCATCTCCTCTCCACTTCTTGCAGCTGGGCTGGGCCGAGTTGGGCCCTGTCAGCTGCCTGGCAAGAGGCCAGAGGGTGAGGCCTGCAAGGCCCACGCGGCCTGCGCCTCCCCCTCTGGGCCTCTGCCCCCGCTCAGCTTCTTCACATCTTGTCTTCTCCCATTTTTTCTTTTCTGTTTTCTCCTTCTTAAATATGTTATCGCAGAGGCGTTATCACAGGACATTCTGCTACCAATCGGCTCGGCCTTGGCCAGCAGCGGGTCCGCCCTAGGCCCGGCTGAGTCCACTAAACAAAGGGGAGCGACTTCTAGCAGTTTCCTACAGAAGCTTCCACCTTAGGCCCCCCCTCACTAAACAAAACCACAACAATGACCTTTAAAGATCCATTCCAACTCAAACTATTCTATGATTCTACAATATGCAGCAAAGAATCCCTGTCCCACAGCCTCTCAGCACCATTAAGAAACACCCGCGTCAGAGAGGAGAACTGAACAATCTGGGATAACTCACACTGGACTGCATCCAAACTGCATTACTCCAGCGGTGTCACCAACCGCCCAAGGGACTCCCTGTCCCCTGCAGAGGAGGGATGTGAATGCCCCCGCTGCACAGAAAGGGCACAGGAATGTCTATACTTTTTCTCACCAAAAGTCTAACCCCAAATTCTGCATCCAAAAAATCAGCGATAGCTTAAGCTGTGGCTTAAGGAAAAGTAAAATCAAAGTGATCATGTACAACTTCTCCCCTAATACTCTGCCAGTTTCCAACTATTTTCAGCTTTAGGGATTTCCTGAGTCTCATGTGGTTTGTCTATTTATACTACTTCTTCCTCCTAATGAATTTCTCTTCCAAGTACTCATCCACAGTGGAGAAACGGACTTCAACCAATCTGAAGTACCACTGGTCTAAACCCCCAAGTTCAATGCTTGGGAAGAATTATTACAGTGAAAAACAACAGGCTGGAACTGTGCTAATTTCTGGGAATTTCTGTCCTAATGTGTCACTTAGGCACCAAGGTAAAGAGTTTTAAGTAGCACAGGCAAACCTTAGTTTCTGGACTACAGGATTCCATCTGTGTGTGTATAAATCAAGTATCTGTATAGTACGTGATACTATTAACGTTCCTGAAAAACAATAGCAGGGACACTGAAAAGAAAAATCCTTTAGGTCCTGAAGAAACGTCTAACAAAACTATAAATTGTATATTTAAAATCTGGAATGCAAATGTGAGAGCAGAATATTTCTCTGTAACAAGCATACAATTCTCCACATTTTTTTGCTGGAGATGTTAACTCTTGTTTTATGTAAAGTCTTCAGAGAAGTTTATTTAAGACCACATCACTGTTAAATTATTGTGTACATACTTAGCATAATTTAGGTATACTGCATCACAATGTACATTTTCTTCTTTGAATATAATCTTCCTCCTGCATATATAAATTGTATGCGTAATTATCTGTAAAGTCACACCTTTCTCCATTATTCAGCTTTAGAAATAATCAAGTATTATCCCTGCTAAACTAAGCTAACTTTTTTTCAGCAGCCTATGATAAAAAAAATTAAAGAACTCAAACATTTTGACACAGTACATAATACAACTTCTCCAGAAAAACCTTGCTTACAAAGCCTGCTAAATCCATCACAGAAAACACTCCTAAAAAACCAAAATAATGGTAATAGAATTGAGAACCATATTCTTTTTTTTTTTTGCAATTAGCTTCTCTGCTGACAGAAGAGTCAATTCAGACTGACACTCAAAATTGAGAAAAAGACTGTTTCATTTCATCATGAAAACTGAATGTTTTCACTTTCCTTTTAAAAATAAAAAGTTCATATATTTTGTAAGAGAATTTAAGGATAAGATAAAGTGAAAAGTCTTCCACTGCTGTAAAAACATCAATGCTTTCAGAAGACAAACCACTCACTCTCATTTTGGGAGGAAGATGAACTCAGTTATTAATGAAATAAAAAAAAAAGAAAAATAATAGAAAAGCATATAAAATACTAATTTACATGCAAATTTGTTTTTTTAAAGAGACTTATTAATTTTAATTCAGACTGTTTCAAATACTGAGTATATGCAGAGCTACTTACTCTACATTTTTCAACTAAAAATTAAAAACAATGGCAAAAGGACTCCAGTAAAACCTGATCTTTTGCTACAACTTCTCAAGGTCACAGGATTCATTTTCAGTATCATGCACCATTAAAATTTACTTTGTTGTACTAGTCACTAAGAGGGATAGAGAATACGGTTTTCACAAAAGGGATGGCTTTCATCTAGACTTTCACTCTCTTTTTAAGGAATAACTTTGCTAAACTTTGGAAATTAAACACATGTGTGTAACTATATGGGCAAAGAGCAAATCATAGCAATAGCTACGGACTACTTACCAAACCATATGATAGAAGTAACCAATCTTTGATACTAATCACTGCAAGATGGTATTTTCCCCAAAAACTTCCCATGAAGGAAGGGGACAGTGAGAGGAGAAGAGAGACTGGCAATCATCACAGAGATTGGCACACTGTATGGGATTTGGGGATTAGAAATTAATACATTAAGAAATGTAACAGGTTCTTTGGCTGAATTTATTCTGTGCCGTGGATTCAATGGCTTTTGAGTGTATCATAAGAAATAGGTTTGTAGGTAATTCCACTTGCCCAAAAGCCTTTTAAGGTATTACTTTAATTTCTGCTTACTATATTTTAATAATTTGTTAAAAAATTTCACAAGTCAAACTTAGCTATGTTAACAGAACTTTACTTTTTCCACATAGAAGCTGTTGCCCAAAGTATGTATTTGGTTATCTCTGCACAAAGCTGCCAAATACAGCCATACTAAAGGCTTTGGAAGTTCACAGTCTGTATACAATCAGTAGGCATTTGCCAATGGTAAAATATCTTTGAAGATGCTGCCCACCTTTCCATAGGTCATGCCTTTCAGATTGCTCCCCATCACATTTCTCATATGTCCAGATTGTGATCTCACGTGCGTCAAACCCACCAAGAAGTCTTAGTTCCTGTCCACGACAAACATGCATTATTCCCACAGACCAACAGAGATCAACTCCTCTAGTCCAGAATTTTTTCTACTAAAAACAAACAATCAAAAAATCTAAACATTCTCTGAAATGGCTGCTCCAGGAAGACTGAGAGACATTGGGACAAAGAAAGTTGCAGTCGTCTTTCACCAGTGCTCTGTATGTCCACAACAATATAAGCAACACAAAGGAGAAAATTATTTCATCCAGATACAGAAGAGACAAAGAGCCTATAGGGCAACAAAGAAAGCATCTAGATGAAGCAGCCATGGAAGATAAAAATGTGAGAAGCGAGGGATTATGCGTACATGATCTGGCAGTGATCAAGCAGAGAAGAGAGAACAGAGTTGGGAATCATTAGGACAGGAGGCCGAGTAGAGACGGGGTGGCACAAAACCAGGTCTGCCTAGGATAAAAATCTAGGAAAAGCAATAAAAGGTCAAATACAAAATCTGATGAAGGATTAATGGGGACAAAAAAATGCAGGCAGTCAAGAGTAGAAAGAAGGCTGGAGGGGAAAGGGAGAGGGGAGAGAGAGAGACAGAGAGAGAGAGAGAGAGAGAGAGAGAGAGAGAGAATATTTATTCTATAATGTCCTTATTAGGTCATGACAGGTGATCCTGATTCTACTGCTCCCTGAAAACTGGACCTCTTAATCTTAATACTGTCCTACAATGTAAGTCTGTTGCTCATCTGTTATTTTTCTGAAGAGAGGGAGTGAAGTAGTGTGTATATGTGTATATTTAACATACAGTGTTTCCACTTCTTGCAGCTGCTCCTTGAAACAGCAAAGATCTCAATCATACAAGTCACGTCTCACCTACTCTACCATGTCAAAAAAAAAAAACAAACAAAACCAAACAAACAAAACAAAACCAAAACCAAAAACCAAACACATCACCATCATCCCAGCTAAAATCACATCTTGGCATCTCCATCAGCAGATCAGTAGTAGCAACAGCTCCATGAAATTTATCAAATGAATCCATCCAACACTGTGAATTTTTTAATGATGTCACTTATGAGGTTCTTTAAGCAAGGACAGATAAAACTCTGCTTATGCTGTCCTTTAATGTTTGAATCAGGAGCCTGCTGCCATACTCAGACACACAATGCAATAAGGCAAAGTTAGAAAATGTTCTTAGGAACATTTCTGCACAAAGCAGAAATAGCAAAACCAAAAACAAACAAAAAGAAGTCCCCCAAAATTAACCTCCAAAATCCCCCCGGAAAAACATTACAATGACTTAATGAGGGCCACAAAGCACATTAGTACGAATATTAGGCAGAAGTGCAGGTCCTGGTTCCCGGTTTTAATATGGTCATTCTTTCAGGTGTCCTTAAAATGACAGTCTCTCAAATATTTATTTTTAAGGTTGCATCAAGGACTAGTAAACATCAAAGTTGAATGTTACAGTCTTTTTATTCTTTAAAAGTTTAGGAACAAAAAAATATTTGGATTACTCAAGTACTCACAGAGGCTATTTGCTGTGTTCATAATTCCAAAAATATTATTTCAGTAATCAAACTTTAATGTTGCTATTTAGAACCAGAGCCATAAGAGACGTATAATAAAATCCACAGATATAAACAGTATAATAAATCCAGTGATTAACACTTTGGTGCTTTGGTGGTTTGTTTTTTGTTGTTTTGGTTTGGTTTTTTAATATATAAAAGTATATATTTATTTTTTTCTTAAATGTATTCTTGCATTGCTAGCATTACTGTACTGTGAAATAGCATTTTTCCCTTTAAATACACTAGTACCCACAAGCATATGCTTTGTGTTTCTAAGTATCATTAATAAGGAAGTTGCCTTAAAGCCCATTCAAGTAACGGGTCAGTATTCCTGGATCTGACATACAAAAGGACTTCTAAAACTAAGCTTGTCATCTTTTTTTTTGTTTATTTTATATCTATTTTTTGCTCTTGTTCACCCTCCTTTGAAGTTAGTCTTCAAAGCTTCAATATCAATTGGAATGCAGCATTAAGGATTTTACGACACTATGCTACTTAAACTTTTATTGTTTTGTTGCGAAATCATAATCAGAAGGATTAAGCTCTTGTACTTGGCTTTCTGTTTCTCTTTTCTTTTTGGTAATTTACTCTTTTTCTTTTTATTCCAATTCCAGCATGCCATAAATCTCTAGCATGCCCCTTTTAGTCTTCCCACATAGACAAAATAATGCAGTTTACACTTAAACATGCTCAAGAAAAAAAATTAACATTCTTTATCATTTTCTAGCAGAGACAGTTAATACTCTCAGGCTACATTAATACAATCTTTCTGCCATTGTAGAAAGTTTGATAGCACTCTTATTTCAATGTCTGAATTTTTCTCCTTTTTTTTGACAGAGACAAATGATTGCCATCAATCACGATCCAATCGGGTATACACAGAGTCAAGCAAATGCATCACTCTTTACTGGTTTTCCTGCTATTTGTGCAGGCTTTGCTCCATATTATTTTATAGAATGATCAAAAAAGCAGCCATAAGATAGATCATTCACACCCACTGTAAAATTAACTTTCATGAATAATGAGAGTTTTAAGCCTCAGATAATGTATACGTTATACAGAAGATATTGCTAGAGTTCATTTCTGGCTAGAGATTATGTAAATGATACTATATGACCTTTATCATTACAAACAGGACATGCAAAACACATATTATTTCATACATCATTCTAAAGCAAGTCAGTACCTAAAGGAGAATCAGTCATTTATAATGTTCACAGTGAAGTGCTAAGGTTGCAAGAAAATGATATGAAGTACTTGTGATATTTTTGACTACTCCTCCTCCTTAACCTGTTACTTATGTGCTCTAAACACACTAGAAGTAACAAAATTAAAGTTTATCTCCTCTGTTTATTTACAAGAAAATCAGAATTTTGTTTCTTGATAGAAAGATAACTTATCTCAAGACTAAATTATGCTGATAATAAACATTTAGGTAAACCAAATCCAATGATGTTGAATTAATAGTAATACATAGAGCTATATTTATATAATGATGAATAAGTAGTTCCATTTTTTTAAATGTAAAACAATATTTTAAATCACTTTCCTTACGTTATTTCCTTATTACTGAACAATATGCTAAGCAAAGTCAATTTGATTAAAGATTTCCCAAAGATAAAAGGTACCATTCACAATGAAGGCTAGACAGTAGACAGACATATGGAATCAATGATGCTCTCTAGGAAAGATCTAGCCAACCAAGCAACGCTAAAAATTGCGTTGTTCCAGACTTCTCTCTTCTGCACCAAAGAGGAATAAAAAGAGTATAAAATGTGTTTTAAATGCTGAGACTTACACAGCTCTTAAGTATTTAAAGGCCCTTCTCATAATATCTAAATAAATATATTTATACAAAATTATACATAATCATTAATTTTTATATATATATATATACACACACACAATTAAATGTCATATATCCTTCAAAGGAATGCCTACTCCAAAACATCACGTCTTTGGTAAGAGCAAGCAATAAAGTGAAAAAATTAGTTAAACTGACTGCATATTATTCTTACGTTAGGAAGTATACTGTGCCACAGAGTTTACCAGTTCTTAGTTCTCAGTATCTTTCTCACTTTCAAATCTTCTGTCTACCAGTTCTTTCATGCAATCCTAAGAGAGTCATATTTTTCTGATAGATAGGTTCAGTAGCTTCTGCTGATCTTCGGGATCACATCATAGCTTTAGATATCAATCATACACCATGCTTTACATAACGACAAGAAAGGATTTATTTACATCCACAACTTATTTCACACTCTGGTACTGCTTCTCCAGTAAAGTACACTTGTAAAACTTGTTCTTACATCTGCACAGTCTTTCACTGCAATGGACTATTCCCCTTGCTACTTAGGTGGACAATCCTTTTTTACTGCAGACATTTAAAGGCACATAAGGGAGAAGATGGCTGGAAAATATGAACTCTGCAGGCTTCAGAGAAGAGCAACAGAGATAGTACAGAACCCAAATGACTCCAGGCATCTCATCAGACTTCCTACAGACAGTCACTGATCCTGTATTTCTCATCTTCTCAGTACCAAGTATGAGACGTTGGACTCCAAACTGAAGAACTGCTGCGTATCCAGAGCAACACTGGAAGTCAATAGAGGCTTTACTCCTTAAAAACAGGTACTATAGCCAGATAATTTGAAAACCTGGCAGACGACACTTACGACTTCAATTTCTTCTGTGCCCCAGTTTGCCATCTGTAAAATGGCAATAATTATAAGCCACTGTAAAAAATTGCTCTGAAGATTTGTGAAGTCAGATGCTATAACAGAAGCACTCTAGAAAAGCCTGCGGGCTTCTATATTCAGTATAGAATAGAAATCTACTTCACAGTGTTAGAAACGAAATAAAAATTTACTTGAAGTGAAGAAGAAAATTCGACCTCAGTAAGCAAGAGCTGGGCTACTGACTGAAATCCAAGTGCAAACAGCATTTGAATAGTGGCTTAGCAGCTGTTGTTCTGTGCACTAAATGTTAGAATGGTCCTGAGAGGAACAGTACGAAATTCTCCAATTAAAAACTGCTTCATAATACATGCAGGGCCAAAATATGGTTGAACAAGTTCTGACCTCACTAGACTTTTGAGCTCCTGACTTTGTAACTTTAACAACTCTGTTAATATAGGGAATTGGAGTGGGCAGTAGATGCATATGTCTACCTGTCCTATCCCCACTGAAGAGTCAGAAAAGAAATAAGAAAAGATAACAGAAAAGGTAGAAAATAATATAAATTAGTTATCACCTGGAAAATCACGGGCAGTCTAGATTTTGTAGAAATCATCATTAAAAAAAAAAAAATCAGCTTTATGAAAGAAGATAAGCTTCTGACTGGATGGATTTCATCATGTTTAAGGGAGCACTTGCCTGCAGCCATCCTGATCTTTGCATGCTGCATTTTTTTAAAACAAATTTGTACAGCAATTTTCTTCAGAAGGGTTAAGCTAGGGCAGACATCTCTGTGTGATACCCAGAACCTCCGAACTGCAGTTGAACTGCCACGGCCCTTCTCCCACACGCTTTAACAGGCCAGCAGCCTTAATGAACCCACCTGAGAATCATCAAAAAATTCTGTATTGTATTGTATCAAAATATCCTTGCTCCTCAGTTTGAGCAGATAAAGGCATCAGATATTCCAATGGAAGATAAAAAACCATATTGTTAGATTTAAAAGCATAGTTATCTGAAAGAAAATTGGCCACAGAGTATGAAACAAATTAATGATGTCATGTAATGACAGTATGCTTCAACCAGTTTGCTTCTACTTTTTTTTCTTCTCATTTTGAACCCTTGCCTTCTACTGTTTAAGGAATAAAAACTTGCACTGTCATCAGTTCTGTTCAAACAGAAAAACTGCAAAGCCTAGACTCTTACACAAAAATAACACACTCTGAACACAAAAATAATTTACATAGTAAATTACAACATACTTGCAGGATCAATTGAGGGCAAAAGTTACCTTAGTCAGGGAGAAAGGCACGAGAGTTCAATGCCTGGCTTGTTCTTTGACTTAAACAGCTTTTAGATTGATGTGTAACAGTACATTCCACTATACAGTAAAAATAAGAGTTTATATTTCTCAATACTTGCTTGCTTCCTTGTTTATATATTTCAGATTTTTTGACCAAACAGAAGATATGTAATGACTTAATCCCGAAAACACTTTTCAAATGGGACTATGTGTATATCACATAATTGAATCAATAAATTTTCATGGCCCAATGTTTACCTTTTGCTGCAGAATGAACTGTAGTATAAGAACTGGTTACAGCCATTATACTGCTAATGTGGCAAATACTATGGAGTCAGTTTGAGTAAACTCTACAAGGTTACAAGGTCAAAATAAAAGACTGCATAATTTATCAGATCAGGCAAATCATTTTGAAAGTACAGAGTTAAGTGAGGCATTAGCCTGAGATTACCGCCTTTCATGAATAAAGGTTAGAATCAATGTTTATTCAGTCATACTATAGATGGCATGTCCTGTATAAACTTCATTCATTTAAAGAAATCCTTCCTGACACTGTCACTATTTAAAACAGTGGAACATAAGTAAAGCAGGCCGTTCTTTTAGGATTACTATCCCAAACCATCTAACATTGTTGATCTTTTGAAACACCAAGTAACACTTTCTCCTGCAGTAATGAGAATGGTTTTTACTTCCACAAAGTTTCTTGACAAATTTAGTCACAAAAATAATGTAATTATAATCTTGTCTATGTAACATAAGCTTACTAAAATACACTACAATAACTTTTCATGGCATATGAATAAGCAAAAAAAAACTAAGCGTATCAGCACAAAGGTCATCTAAAAACCACATTCCTGATTTTTTTTTTTTCGCAAAATTTTACTGCTAGTCTCGATTTCTGACCACTTTTACTTTTGACCTGAGCATTATAACATTAATAGTTTCCTACTGCTGTTCACCAGCTAAAAATTCAGCATATTTTTAGCAAGATGAGCTGTATGAGTAATGGAGAATAAAAAAGAAAAATAAAATCAATTATGTCAGTAAGAATAGATCCTCTGAGTGCACAGAATCTAAATTGTTTTAAACTTTTTTTTTTTTTTTTTTAACGACTGCTGGTTAGTTGACGGTATGCAAGTAGAGGAATAGCTGCACTGGAACTAGTATTTTACGTTGGAATTTATTAAAAAGTAAATCTGTGGAGAGTTTTTAAACTTCTGCATGTTAAAAGGTGGAAATGGAAGCAAAAATGTGTTTGGGCATGGGAATAAGAAAATGTTTAAGTAGATAAGCAACAGTACTAGGCAGACTGAAATGACAGCAGAGAAGTATTAAATCTCATCATATCTAAAATAAGGAGAACACCAGTCAGCCTCTACTGCACCAAGTAGTTTGTATTTACTAAGGAAGAGGAAACTGAAAGGCATATATACTGCATAAAGGCATCCCCTTAATGGAACAGCAGAAGCCCACACATCCCTCAACTTCCTACTCTCCTCTCTTGAATATTGGAGTCCTGAAGAAACACTCTTTTGGGGAACACTACTGTCTTCTACCTTACGTGAAAAAAGGAGCCACTCTGGCAATGCATAGGAAAGGTACACCTCATGTTTTGGCTAGTACTCAAGCTTTTATACTGATTCTTTATTCATGATTTGGCCAGTCCTTCACATGTGTAGGTAATGAGTTATATGACAAAATTTAATAGCGTATGATGTTAACAGCTTGTTTGCATGTTTATGTTCCTCAGGAGTAATTTATCTTATTAATATAAACATGTATCTCCAATTCCTATATACTATATTGATGAATTACAACACCCTTTAACACCATCAGGACTGTTACGAGAAGCACCCATTTTATTTCATATATGAATAATAAATAAATAAATAAGTTCCCAAATGGAAAGACCTGGCACTAGCAATCAAATGAAGCAGACAAAAATATCTAACTACTCCACTGTTCAAACCTGGATTAACAGTAGGACTGAGCACACAAAGATCATAGCTAAACTTGGTTTTGCAGTCTGTAGAGAGGGAGGGATGAAAGGGTACCCCTGAAATCTAAATCAATGCATATCTCCCTAAAACACAGCACAGTATACAACACGATACAGCAAGTCCCAACCACTTTGGTATTGCTGACCCTCACTTCTTTTGGATGCTGTATTTGCTGAATTGCTGTGTTACCATGATATGCAAACATGAATTCACAAACCAACAGTTTTATTTTTCCACGCTATCTACACCTACTGCACCAACAAGAAATATCCAGAGTAAAATAATTCTGTTACAGTTCACAGTCATATGGCCACTTTCAATAATGAAAAGACTTTTTCAAACGGGCTAATCTCTACAGACTGGAGCACTGGACTGTGTTTACAATTACCTTTGAAGATACTTTGTGTGAAAAGTCAGCTGAAAATTACACCAGTGAGCAAAGTCCTGCATGACAAAGGTAATGTAATCTCAAAAATAGCATACTTGCATTTTTTTTCCAAAGTTCTCCTCCTCTAATTATACAGGCTGAATACATATTTTTCAAGAGAAAATAGGAGCTACCAGAAAGAAGAAATTATGGCTATTTGCATAGAAGAATTTTACAAGATGTGATAAACAACTGCTACTTTTATAACAGCTTACCAGGAAAATCAGGGAAGAAACAAATCTTATTATACAGCAACAGAGAAATGAATCATGTGAGATACATAGAAAGCAGACATTTTAAATGAGTGTATTCAGTGAATTTAACATATAGAAGCATATTATCTGTATCATCTCAGATACTCTCATTACAGTTTTCTACTTGTTGAGAGAATAATGACCAACAACAGAAGAAAGCTGAACAAACAAAAAAGGAAAGAGAACACTAAAAATAGGAGAAGAGAAAAAAGAAGAAACAAAGAATGACACAGCATCACAAAGTTGAAGAACGACCAGTCCCAGGAAGTTTCCCTGTACCTCTTCAAGTACTCTAATACAAACTGTGGGAGGAAAAAGATATTCAGGGAATACGACGAAAATGTGGTGTTGGCAAACGATTCATAGTTACAGCAGACAGATGTACCAGAAGACTAAGAAATAACCAAGTTCAAAAGAAACCCAATGGGATTAAGGATATGGGTCAAAGAGGGAAAGAGGGATTAAAGAAGAAACATGCCAGAAAGAAAACGTTTACAGTGAGCAGCAACAGAAGCAAGGAAAGAGAACATGCCCCTGAGCAACATTGCTTAGCTGCCTGAAAAGAAAACCAGCTTCATTCGTCTGGGATTTCCTCTCATCAGATAAAAGTGACAGTAGCAGTGCAATCTGATTTTTGTATATAAAGGCACTCAAAAGATAACTATGCAAAGGAGAAACATCTGCTCAGCATGCAGCAGACCACCTCTACTCTGGCAGGGGAAAGGTATGACGGGCAAAGGACACGAATGTCAGCAACAGCTGCCATCGCTGCAGACTGGAGAGACTCAATTATCTCTCTTCTAATCACTGTCTCACCCGTGTTAATAGGTACAGTGTGACAGGCAGAGGCCTATAGGTAAAAGGTTATACACGGGCAAAATTTTTGAGGCTATTATTTAATAGTTCAGAAAAACATTTCAGTAGTCATGCTACAGCCTACGTATACATGGAATACACAGATCTAGTGAAGAGAAATTAAGTGCAAATCCTGCTCTTCCACCAGACTGTTCACAAGCAAGAAAAAAACCACTCAGGGCAAGAGGGGGAGAGAATATTTGAGAATTGCCAGAAATATATGCTTTCAGGTCAATTTGTGATGAGTTCAAAAGAATACTGACAAGTTTCAAACACTCTTAATAAAAAGCTTGAATTAACAATGGATATAAGAAACATGCTTTGGTTATCATTGTAAAACATTTCTAGAAATCTGACTTATTTACTTTTAAGTCATCTTTATACATTCCCCTCAAGTTCGATACAAAACAGAAATAACTTTATTGAGCAATTAATCTCTACGCATGTTTACTTTTCAGGCTTTCATAAACTAGCAAGAACAATCTACTAAAAAAAAGAAAAGAGTTAAATAATGCTTTTAAAACATATGTATAACACAGCTGCATGAATTGTGTATCTAAGTGGGCCTCAATTATTGTCTGATCTCTTTCAGCTTCATTTGCAAGCTGTTTGGGATGCAAAATAGATCTTATTCATATTTTCCTCATTGTCACCCCAAAAGATAGTAACTGGAGCACTAAATGAATGACTGGGAAGAACTCTCTTTTACAACCAGTCATTACTTAAAATTGTGGGAAACTAGATTCATCTTTTTTTTTATTTCAAAAAATCCATAAATTTCTGGAATGGAATAAAATTTTTTAAAATGAACATTTCCTGCAAAATAAAATTGTGTTTAAAAAACTGTTCAAAACATTGAATTCAATCAAGTTCTCTTTGTACCTCCTTGACGTGATTTTGAAAAAAAATTAAAACTAATTTCAAAATAAAAAGAAACATTCTATTCTGAAAGTACAGAAATTGTATGTTTAATTAAATCATTAACATGCTTCATTGTTGTCCTTTGCACTACAAAAAAATTCACATTTGAATTATTTTATTAAAAGGTCCCTACTCAAAGAAGTAACAATTCCAATAGAAAGAGGTTCAGCTCTAACATCAAGTGCCACGGCTTTTACGTTTCACTTGAACCAGATAGCAGATCTCTCTTCCTCACTCAACTGCAGGGTTGACACAGCACTCCAAATGCAGCGATCTCAGCGTGTTCCATGCTTTGCTCAGTGTGGTTTTAAAACAGCATCCTTTATACTGCCTGTGTATTCCTGGTACCGGATTATAAAGAAAAAACCTCCACCTTCAAGTAAAGCCTAGAAGTCTTTGTTGACCTATTAAGCTATGTAAGTTATGGCAAAGAACAATAGGCACTTTTCTAAAATATTTCCCAATGTATGGATAGTAGCCCAAAACAGTGTTTTCGAGTCTGTTGTTTTAACCCTGTTTTCACTATTCTTTCAAAGCCATCAGGCACCAATGCTGTAACACTGTGATGAAAATAGTCTAATATTGCAACTTCTCAACTTGCAAGCAATGTGCTGAGTAAAAACCGTATTTTTAAGGCTATAACCGATTCTGTGGTTCTGAACAAGGACGTTGCATCTGTGTTCGTCTAGCAAAACTGTAATCTTTAGAAATGTATTTGCTACATAGGAGTGTCATTATATCAATAAACAAATTACTATTCTTTATCTTATGGAATAAACTCCTTATTACTAAAATGCTTTAACACAACCAGTAATAATTGTAATTCATCTAAGTGGATTCCAGCCTCCGCGTAAGATATGCTAAACACCTTGCAGTGCTACCATATTGACTTACTTGAAGTAATATCAAATTTCCTAGTGTTTTCTCCTAAGTAGGGAATGGCATGAAATAGATCAGAATAAATAATACTGGAATTTTTTAAGGCAAAGAATCACGTCTTCCATTGACTTGCGTGGACAGATAGAGGGGAATGGAAGAAAATCTGGAAACTAAGTCAATTCAGTGCTGACAAGACAGTCTCAACATTTCAATTTTATTTTTATCCTTCATACAAGTCTCATCAGACAAATAATTGGTCTGGTTTTACAAATGAGGCAAAACGAGATACACACACATGCAGGAACGTACCTTCCATTTCAAACTACAGTTGTTCTAACAGTACACTACAGCAAAAGTTACACAGACTTTCCGCTGTATTTGACAAATAAAAGCTACAAAATGTTGATCACATCTGTAAAATGGAAGGGAAATCTATCTGATTTCACTTGCTTATCATTTTTATTCTAAAATATTTTTGTCATTGTCGTCTAACTATATGCACACATCATTATCTCAGCTACTTTTTTTTTTTTTTTTTTAACACAAGAGAATGATGCAAGCAATAAATTCCTGTAAAAGAGAAATAAGATATAACTTCTCTGGAAGCCCAATGCTAAAATTTCACATACCTCTATCATCAGCCATTTAATTTTCCTCCCAGTTCGGCTTTTTCAACACACACAATGATGCAGTACAATGCACTAACGGCCATCACATACTGAGTTACTTAGTCCTTCATCTAAAATTCTTGATATTGGGCACAAAGTAACCTTTTCTTTTACAAGAATATTACAGATTTGCAATATTTTTTTTCTGCAGCCCTTCCCTTTATTCAGTGAATCTTCTCATTTATAATTGTGTTTCTAGGCAGTCCACAGTAAAAAGCACAAAGCTTAATAGTAGCTACCACAGTCTGACTTCCTTCTAACATTGGATTCACTCTCTTACACAGTTCCCTGAATGCTTTACATATTTCAGTTATATTTTATTATCACTTCTCCAAATATACTACAATATATTGTAAAATGAATACACTTCTAGCATGAATAATTTACTCTATATTCCTCTTGTATGATCAATTTTCTATAGTCTCTTTAAACTTTTCATATAAAACCTCAAGAGGTGGCTTCTTCCCCACCTACTGTTAATGAATTCAGGTGCTATTCTAACTACCAACCTTGTAATAGTCTATTACTTTTTTTCCTTCAGGAACATTAAAACCACTACATATCTCCCAGTTTGCCTTACACCAAAGAAACAGTTGCCTTAATTATTTCAAGTTTATGTCTTTACTCTTTGCTTCATAAATATGCACAACTTATACCAATACATCTTTATCCAAAACACCTTAATAAATCAAGTGGTGACAATATTACATACTCTTTCTGCTATTTATACCATTTCAGATGTGGAAGACAAAGTAGTATTTCTTTTGTGTACCACAAACATGAAAGAGGGTGTAGACAGCCTAGCTCTCCAGCACTATATTCACAAACATGTCAGCAATAGAATTTTCCTGTATTCCTCGGCACATACTAATTTGCTAGATATTTTTCCCAACATTAGGAACAATCAAAACAGAAAGATCTTCATTACCATAAAGGAATGTAAATTCATAATCTATGTTACTATTATTGCGACAACTGAGCTTCTAGCCTATTAGAAGTCAGAAGGAAAATACTGTACATCCAGTATCAGTAAATCTGAATAATCAAAGGTATAATCCTTTCAAAGTCATTAGAATTGAAAGAAAATCTTAAAAAAAAAATGAGTATCTATTATTACTGTGACTAAATAGGATTATTCAACCCTCTTGAGAAAAAGTTATGTATTAAGTGAGGGTCTAAATACCAAGAAAATTTGTGGGAAGAGAAATGCAAACGGTTTCCTAATTATCTACAGCCTATTAGCATGCAATCCTGATTACTAGCAATTAAAATCTCCTTAAATTTTATGACAAAAGTTCATTGAAACATTGAAAATTATATGCTAATTATTGCACTGTAATGCACATACATAGTGTGTATTCTTACTACAGACACAATAAATAACGGAATATTGTATGCAGTGTATTTGAAACTCAACTTAAAAATGCAACATGCTGATTTCATATTGCAAAAAACCTCATAACACTCATTAAGCCATATTAAAGAGTCCTATAAGAAATTGCAGTTGTCAGTGTTACCCTGTTACAAGGTTATCAGCATACACTAAAACAGCGTAACAAAGTCAAAATAAATAAATTAGTATTTAGATCATAAATAATTTTGCCTGTGTCTAAGCTACAAAAAAAAACCAAACAAAACACAGTGTTTATTCAAACAGTTAAACATCTTTTGGGGAGCATTTTGGAATAAATAGCCTTTTCTCCTTAAAGAAAATACATTTCCAGTTTCTCCACAGGAATCAAAGATGGTTTGACATTTAGGAACGTGAATTTTAAATGAGTATCAATGTAACTCTTTACTGTACATCTTGAGGAAACACCAAGCAAGTGATTAAATCAGAAAAGTGGAAACCAGAATACCATCCTAGAATAAGAGCACTGAGAACTTCGACATCACTTAACTGCCTCATCTCGTCCCTCTACTGAATTGCATAGATTTTCATACCATGAAATATCATCAGGATTGTATGTCTGTTGTAATGCTTGTCCTCAATATCATGTCTACTAAGTGCAAGGTTTCAGCATGGATTCAAATAAACAATGCCCAAGTCCAGATGTAGACTGCCTCAGTAAAGGATGGTAAGACACATGAGGGAGCTGCATTCAGAAACTCGGAAAACAAGTCAGCAGGTTCAGAGGCAATGTATTGTGTGTAAATATTACATGCAGCCAAGGACAGAGAAAGAAGAAATACAAAAACAGTGTGAGAGTATGGAAAGATGTAAAGAAGAGGGCAGTTACCAGGGAATAAATACACTACCTGCGGCGTAGACAGAAGAGATTCAAACCAAAGAAGGTTGTGATTACATGTAAAATGTCATATGTACCAGATACATCTTTTACACAGAGTACATGTGCTAGAAAAAAACACTCTGGAAGCGTCTTTCAACATTATTATCCCTTACTATAGAATCATAGAATGGTTTGGGTTGGAAGGAATCTTCAAGGGTCATCTAGTTCAACCCTCCTGCAAGGAGCAGGGACATCTCCAACTAGATCAAGTTGCTCAGAGCCCTGTCCAACCTGGCCTTGAAAGCATCAGTTACTCTGCACCACTTAAAAGAAACAGCATTAATAAAGTTTTCTTTAAAAAAATATTATTACCTTAATCATGATTAATTAGGAAGAACTGTCTCTTGGAATTTGCCTGAATGGGACCTACCCTTCTCCCATTCCTGCTCTGTATGTCGCACCACCTCTATTTCTGTAGTACTGGCTACTGTATTATTACTACTACAAGTAAAGATATTTTGGAACCAATCTTGTAGATGAAAAAAAAGTTCTTCCATAAGCATTGAGCTAAAAACTTTAAAAAGAGATATTGAGCAGGAGATTCAGAAGAGAACAAACACTAGTCTAGCAACACCTCTTTGTTCTTTTATGACAACCCATTTTCCTTTCAACACTTCAGATCACTTCTAATGGAATAAGCATTAGGAGTGCTGAATAAAACAAGCACTCACACCTGTCATTATTAGCATATTTTCATACATGTAGCCTACCCAACATACTCTTAAAATTACTATTCTTCTTCCTTTAGAGAAACCTGCAGCACACGGAATACCTTCTGAGGGATACACAACAGAAGAGAAGGGCTTAGAGACAGGGAAGCCAGAAGCAAAAGAAAGGTCTGAAATAAACTGCTCCTTATCTGCACATATTTACATGCACACTGAATTCTAATTTCAGCAACAGGAGGTGGGATTTTTAGTTTTACGTTTGGTTTCTTCTACGGATGGCTTCTACACACAAAAATACAGTAAATTACCCTAAATCCCAGAACAGAGCTCTGTAGAGGGCACACGACAAAGGGCTGCATCAGTAACTTAACAGAAGCAAGAAAATCCATTTTCAAAATGCATTATTTAATTTTTGAAAAGACTCCAAACTACAGGAGAAGCTCAGGTACTTGAAATCCATTCGCAACTACCCTTAAAAAAACCCCAGCTAATATGTTTGAGTTTGAGATGCGAGTCATACATTTGAGATTAGAATGAGGTTGTAGGTCACAAAGCTGTCTCAGCACAGGGTTCAAATATAAACATACATAAACTGGCTTATGTGTCAGACTGGAAAGATTTAGTACCTTGACATGTTGTGAAAAATATACAGGGACACTGAAAGCAATAAATATAAACCAAAAAGTGGCAATCATGTAAAGTCCTGAGAGTTTAATATTAATAGGAGAATCACAAATTTACACATTTTTCCCCTCGGTATAAAACCCAGATTCTACATTCTACTTTGCTGAAACACATTAAGTTGTAATAGAAAAAAAAAAAAGTTACAGAATACATAAGTCTCTAGATTCCTTTACTATTTGCAAACAATTATTTTGGTTACATTATGGTACTTAGGAAAATATGGTAACAAGAAGAACTGGAGTAATGTAGATTCAGAGTCAGTGAAAATGAACGCATGTGGCATTCAGCCTAGCCTTTGACTTTCACACAGCTTTAAGGCTGAGCCCAAAGGAGAAATCATTCATACTAGGACAACAAAGTAACATAGTCAAGATCAGAGTCCTTTTACTCTATGTTCATCTTAACAAGAATACAAGTCCTTCCCAAACAGAAACAGATACTAACAATGCTAGCCTACTGATCCTGCTCTCAAAAACATCCTAAGGAAATATCATGGAAATGGTTACAGAGCTTCTCTCCTCCCTGACATGTAAATATACAATCATGGGCTTCAAATTTAATCTACAATTTCATGTCAGTTGAAACAACATACTTTTCTCTACATGCCAATTGTGTTCAAACAGACATTTCTAATACTTTAACTCATTGTCATCAGCAAAAAAGTAGTAGCACTTCTAGGAGCTTTTGCACTTCATAGATAAAGAGCTGATGCGAGAGAGGGCAGGGGAGAGTATGCTCATGCAAGTGAAAGCATCTAGTGTTAACAGATAAAAAAAAAAAAAAAAGCTAAAACATTCACAAATAAAAAATAGTGTTTACCAGACACATGAAAAACAATGAATTGGCTTTGTGTGGTTTGTTCTCTAGGACAGTAGAAAAAAGATAGATAAAAAGTATACTAGGTGTTCATAAAAGGTAGAACAGTTTTTGAAGTTAGTCTTACAGTTATTTTTCAAGCCCTTAGTTTTAGACTCTAATGTTTTATGTGCCGTTATTTTGCTTTTACTGCAAAAGGAAGAGCTGGCTTCCAAAGATAAAGGAGATTTTTGGTAAATGGTGAAGGTACAGAAATAAATGACCCACTTGGCTAGTGTGTAATTACACTGGCTGAGATTGTAACAATCTATCACATGAAGGAGGATGACACCACGCTAAGGGGTTAGTCAAAGGAGATAGCCTTTGACTAACTACTGGACACAGGCGATCGATACTCCACAGATATTGTTCTCTCAAAAAAACAATTGAGTTCTAAAAAAAAGTTTGAAAATAGATTCCTCCTTTCCTCCCAGATACCGATCAGAGACTCATCTTGACCTTATTCTGGAAAAGCAATACTTTCTTAAACAGGTATACAGAACAAATAAATCCTTCGGTGTCCTGAAAAGCATTTTTACATACAGGAGTTTGCTCTGAGCTCATTTTCAGCTTCTTTTGTCTGGATGAGGTACTCTAATCAACAAATTAGAAAGCACATATTCACTGAGAATGAGCCTGCCATTACATGTTTTGCACCTCTCATTAACAGCATAAAGAAATCCAATAAAAACAGGAAGGCAGAGAGCTTTGACTGTGAGGATGTAATCACGTAGCTCCCACCGAGCTAACAGCCATTACCTACATCTTGTTGTGATGAATACATTGCATCTAACAGTTAGTTATTCTTCTGCAGTATTCAAGTTTTAAAAAGCTAGAGATATAGATATTGCTTTTAGCTGGGAGAACAGTGACTTTCAAAATAGGTATTAGTACCACAGGCAGTGCACTCGCATGAAGTTTGCATATGGAACCAAACTGGGGGAGCCAGTTAATATGCTCAAGGGCAGATCTGCTGTTCAAAGAGACCTAGACAGGATGGAGGAATGGGCTGATGGGAACCTTACCACATTCAAGGACAAGTGCACAGCCATATACCTGGGAAGTAATAACCCCTTGCAAGAATACAGGCTGGGAATAACTGGCTGGGGCACAGCCCTGGGTGATCCAGAGGATACCAACAGCACCCTGGGCTGTATTGAGTGGAGCACAGCCAGGAGATAGAGAGAAATTATCCCCATTCAGCTAGCACTCATCAGGCTTCATCTAGATTAGTCCGCACCCCTCAAACAGGAAAAATAGATAAACTGAAATGATCCCAGCCGAGGGACCCCAAGGTGGCTGGGGACTGAAGCACTTGCCATGTGAGAAGAAGTTGAGGACTTGCTCACTCTGGAGAAGAGAAGGTTTCAGAAGAATCTAATAGCACCCGCCAATACCGTCAAGAAGATGTACTCAGGCTCTTTAGACTGCCGAGTGCTGGCAAGGTGAGAAACAATAGATATTAATTGAGACAGAGAAGTTCCAGTGGTATTGTATTTTATTTTATTTTGTCAGCTATTCCAACAGTCAGGCAGTGGAATGGGCCACATAGAAAGGCTGTACAGTGTCCTTCCACCCAACTGTTCTTCAAGGCCCAACTGGATAAAGCCATTAGCAACCCGATATCACATAGCTGATCCTGTTTCAGCTAGGCAGCCAGATGATCTCCTAAGGTCCCTTCCAATCTGAATTATTTTATGGTTTCATTAGGAATTTTAATACTAATAGAAAATAAGTTTTTTAAGAGAAGGGAAAAAAAAAAAACCCCACAACTTTTTGAACCAAATTGAGCCAGATCAGATTGGACTATAAACCCTCCAGCAACAAAGGAAGCCACAGTTTGGAGATTTTTGAATTATGAGAATGTTTGACTGACTTCTGTTTTCCCCAACCATAATACATTTTATCAGAATACAAGTAGCATTCAGTAACCTTCTACCTCAAAAAATGCTTGAGATTACATACATGTGAAGGATAAGAAAGTATTTTATGTTATATTACCTTAAACTGCATCTTGAAGAAACAGTAGGCTAAGTCACATACCAAATAACTCAGTAATAGCTTTTGCATTTAATCTTGGCGACAACTGCATTACTAAATACAGCACATGTATCTATAAAACAATTAATTCAACATCAACCTAGAACATAAAACAGCAAAATAATAAAAACTGATATTTCACCTACAAACCTGCTAATATCATTAAGTTAATACTGTTCATTACTTACGTTCACATTTTATCCATCTTACCACTTTCTGAAAAAGAAACAATTGTACAATTTATGTATTTAATATTAAAAATAAATCCAAAGAGTAATATGGATGACCTGGCATGCCACCGTCCATTCACAATAATCTAATAATAAAATACCAAAAATCAGACTTAGGTTAGATGCATGTTATAAGAGATTTATTTTACAAGAGACAATGTATCCTCCTGACTAAAATTTATTTATATTAACCAAAATGACAATGGGAAACCATAAAAAATTCACTTTAATGTGACAATACAAAGTAAAGAATACATTGGTTTCAATTGCATGCTGTATCTTTTTTCAGGAGACTATAATTTGGGATTTAGAGGAATAGCAAGTGGAGTCCACATTTCCAGGTTGCAAATGAGAATTATAAGAGAAAAACAGAAAAGCCAAAGAAATAAAAGCTAAGGATGTGCAATTTGTGTAGCTGCCGTCTGCTAGGAAGGTATGCTGCAGGAATGAGAAAAATATCGAACACTAAAAAAACTAAAACTATTTGCTACTTTGGAAAAAAAAGACCAAACCACCATACACTTGGCGGAGGCAAACTCTGCCCTCTGGCCATCTTGATGGTTGCTTTAGCACCTAAGTTAATGGTGGGGGGGGATCCATAAAAAACCCACTAGGGAACACATGATGCAGAAGACGATGTAAATAAAACAGCACTGAATGTATCTATCACACAGAAGATGTGCTGTTGTTTCATTAGGAGGGGTTAAACTAGGACATCAGTCACAAATGTCTCTGTACTTCCAAACAAAGATGCTGACTGCTTTGTTTTGGCTAAGATTTCACTGTAAAATAGCTAGCTACCGTTAATCTTCTCCTGTACAGTAACATCTTTTCATCAGTGCAGACAGAGCCGTAATAAAGCTTATCACCAGTAAGAAACTATGTTTTCCTCTAATTTGCTAGTTTCAAGCAGGTGCCCCTCCTTTCCTCATTTTTGTCTACGTTGCTCCAGAGGAAGTGACAAACAGATTAATATACCAGACCCTATTTGCTTCATATATGCCTAGGTAGGTAGTTAAAAAAACAAAACAAAACAAACTGGCTTCATCATACAACCCAAAAAGTGCTGTCTGTACACGATGTAGAGTCTCCACCTCTTGATTGGTACCTGTCAGCAATCCAGAACAGAAGTTCCTGAAGAGCTAGCCAGGCTTTGCAAGGCTGGAGAAGGAAGGGACACACTCTCCACTTGAACTAAAAATGGCTTTAATGGTAACAGAATAAAATACATAACTTTAAAATAAACGTAATCAATGAAGTAGATGAACAGCAGAAAGAATCTCAAATGTAGCCACCTTCACAGAGGAGGAAAGGTACGTGAGCGTGAAATCATTCATATCTCTCTAACATAGTAAACAAAGGCAGGTAACACCACACGCACTGCTAAGAATAAGCTGAAAATCACTGCCTCTGGTTAAGATGAGGGTATTGACTGAAGTGAATTCTAGCATATAGTACTTTTCTACACAGCCAGAAAACACATACTGCTATGTAGCTAATGATTTTAATAACTAATTCAGCTACCTTTCTGTTCTCTTTAAATTTCCCCAGTGGTCCACTAAAAAGATGCTGTCTAAAGTTACACTTCAGCTAGGATAAATAAAAATTTTATTAAGTAGTGTTTACTAGCTATACAATAAACTCTAAAAATTTTAGAACAGAAAAAAAAAAAAAAAAAATTGTAGTCCTGAACTTGAACCAGAACTGACAAAACTGACCCACACTAACAGACCTTAAACACCTCCCCTCACTTTCAATGTCTCAACTCTTTGGGGAAGAGGGAAGCTCAAATACGACCAAATAAAAATTCTCTGTTTTGAACTTACTTCATTAAAATATCAAGACAAAAGATAGGAGAACAATGAAGATTCTGGCTAGTGTACTAGAAATAGAGTATTTTTTTTCCATACAATAGATTAGTTGATACAGAAGCACTATGCTCTAACACCATAATCCTAAACTGAATGATAAAACATTTTAGTATTCATATAGCAAAAATAAAAATGAGTTTACAATTCAGGCATAATCTGGGACTAAGAGACCAACAGTAGCAGGTGTGCATTTAAGGTTTTCGTGTTAGCTTGCTTTTCATAATTCACTGTGCTGACAAACCTTTTACTCTTGTACGCTGATTCAGGATCAAGGATTTTAGGATATTATAAACTGTCTTAATCAATACTAAGAAAAAAGTCAGCTGCTAATAACCCACTATATTTATATTTAAACATCAGCTGGACCTCCTGGAAGGACAAGACATCAGAAAATATTTTTAAAGTTTGCCCTCCTCCTATTAAAAATTAATTTTACCGAGTATAAGTAGTAGAATTTTGTCCTTCTTAATGTGAAGTTTCTTGCCTTTCCTTGTTTTCTAATAATTTCCTGCAATAATAAAATCTGAAAGTTATGTTTGCAATACCCTGCCAGCTGCTGGTTAGTAATTTTTTGTTCAGAAGAAGGAATTATAAGAATCTGCATTACTATAACATGCATATAATTCAGCAACTAAAAAAAAAATACTTTTTAAAAATATATATCAAATAATCAGAGAACTTTAAGAACTCCCATGTCTTGAAAAAAGGTATTGGTTGGTTTTGTTCTTCTTTTAATTTGTGATTTGGGATGTGTGAGGTTGAAGCAGGAAATTACTAGGTCTGTGGAGAGGAAAGACATAATAAAACTGTGTAAAAAAAATTAAACTATCAGATTCTTTTTATTTGTCCACTTAAGTAACTACATAGATTTTTCTAATGCTTCATATGGAAATTATCTGGGTCAGATTACAGTCCTAAAGAGACTTTAAATTTGTTATACAATTGCTGAAAAAAAAAAAAGCGTGTGTATACATACGTGTGTGTGTGTCTGTATTTTAACAGAACTCTGAGAACTTCAACTTTAGCAACATTTGAAAGGTCACACAGCCAAGCAGAACCACAGCATATGGAAAACTTTACTAACTCTACTATACATTCAGCTATTCATATACACATCACATTACCGATATTCTTGTTAATCTCAACAACATTTAGCCTTTGAAAAGTAAATGTTATCATAAAATGACTTTGTAATGATTCCTCTCACTTCTGTTCTGCACAACACTTCCATTTTCCTTCAGATTCATCACTTTGGACCTTCTTTGCAGTACCAGACTTGCCTACATCAGGCAGGGCCTCAGCATGAAGACTACTTCGACACCAAAGAAAACATTAGTAAAACAGATTTTTTCAAAATTTAGATTCTAAAATTTTTTTTTCATTATTATAATCTGTCATTCTTTTCTAGGTCTGCTTATTTTACAGTTTATTTCTAGATCTTTAACTAGTTAAAACAGAAGTAAAAAATAACATAGAATCATACAATGGTTTGGGTTGGAAGGGACCTTTAAAGGTCATGTAGTCCAACTCTCGTGCAAGGAACAGGGATTTCTTCAACCAGATCAGGTTGCTCAGAGCACCATCCAGCCTGGCCTTGAATGTTTCCATAGGATACCATTTCTAAGTTATCATTCTAAACCATTAAACAGCAACACAAACTCCAGAAAAACTAAAACTAAACACCTACTTATTCTGGTCCAGAGCTTTTGACTGCTTACTATATTGTCCAAAAACCTTATCCTCACTAGGCCGTCAAGCTACTGCCTCCTTGAGTCTTACCACTGTCCCCTCCTTCATCTTTTTCTTACGTTTATCATACTGAAAAGATGTACCAGTAAACTGCTATGTAACATAAGTTCTAGCATGAATACAGATGTACCAACAAACTGATTTTGGTGACTGATCAGTCCAGTCTGCATGCCTTGATCTACCTTAGCCAAGAACATGAGAAGACACAATTTTTGATCAACACGGTCAACAGCCTGGGCTGTTGATGCAATTACACTGCCAAGACCGACCAGAGGTGTTCTGATTTGTTTATGGAGCTGCCTTAAGTTAAAGCAACAAAATTCCTATTTCTGGTATAAACTACAGATAGTTTCACACAACAAAATTATCCTAGCAACACCATCAAGCAGGTGAATGTATGGGGTTTCTGAAGGGATAAAACAATACAACCTGGCTTTCCCATGTTACAATACATAAAGCCTCCATCAAACTTTGCTTACTCTTCCTGCTAAAAACCTACTGAATGAGCAACTGTTTGTTAGTAATATATAGAAAAAGATATCTCACTAGCTTTATTTGAAAAAGACATAAAGAATAATATGATTTTTCTTTTTTAAGCTATTAATGAAAAAGTAATTTTATCTACCACCACAATGTCTTTTACCATCACAAGTTTCATCTCTGCCATCTACACTGTTTTCAAAGATTTTGCATAATTATATTGTACCTGTCACTGTAAACACATAGAAAGCCAAGCATCTGGTAATTTCCATGTAACCGTTTGAGCAAATCAGCAAATTTCTTTGCTCTAGCAAGGTGAGCCTTTCTGACAGCATTAACAGCAATACTAAGAATACTAAAGTTGGGGGTGGGGTGGGGGGGGAAGAGAAGTCCCTAGGCACAATCAATTTCATTTGCAAAGTATTTTTTATTATCTTTGTGGGGTGGGATGGGATCCTCCTCCCTGCCCTTTTCATTTTGAAGATCAGTCAGTATAGCCAGATTGGCAAACTTTTTCCTGCTCAGGCAAGGCTTTATGTCCTCCCCTACTGGAAACCGTTATTTCTGTCACGCTCTACAGTGGTTTCAAAGACCTCAGTTTTGACTGCATTTCTCATTTACAGCCCTCAGCTAGGTAATCACTTTATCATGTCTACACTAATTTGCGATTCTCCTCTCTTGCCACCTAGTTCCATTTTTTTTCCTAAGCACCACCTCTTCAAAGTCCTGTTCGTAAACATCTTTGAAATCAAATTCTTTATCTTCCATTCTTTGTCATTTACAACTCTTCTGCTACTGTCAAAACTAGTTCCTTCCCATGATACAGCCCTGAATTAAGCACATTTTGTTCTCAATTACCTTCCACATCAAAATGAACATCTGATTCCAATTTCAACATGTGCAGTGGTCACGTTTTTCTGTTCTCTCTCAAGATTTTATTGTAGAGCTTTTGCATTGTTAGGATTAGAAAGTATTTCTGTTTGCACAATGACCATAAATAAGCTTTTTAATTTTCTCTAAGTATAAAAAAAAAATTGAGTCACAAAGATGAGAACAACATTTTGCATGTAACATCTACAGAAGTTCCATTTGTCTATCTTTGTGTGGGATTCATTTTAATCCTCACGGAACTCAGGTACATTGCTGCGTCCTTTCTCCAGTAAAAACTCTTCCATGTCTATGTTTGCATGTGCAAGTCATGTTTCTGTCTGAGTACTAATACGAGCTGTGGAAGATGAAAATTTTTCTCAATTTCTTGATCTCAGATGAAAAAACTACCTACTACCTCTCCCTCAAGAGAAAAATCTCCAAACTCCTCTACTTTGTTTCCAATAAAAGAAGGATTTGAAGAGCTGGCCTTTTCACATGACAGGCAAACAATCCACCCGTCTGTTTATTAACGGGTAAGCATCATCAGACTGCTTCTTCCTTCCTTGCCCCCATAAAGAGCAATAAGATCTTCATTAAAAGGTCTCAGCAAAATAAGGAAGCTTTTGGAAACAACAACAACAACATATATTATCAAACCAGTATTTAGTTGGAAATCCTAATAATTAAAAAAAAAAAGGTTCTCTACAGTCAAGGAAAAATTACTTCATTTGGTAGCAAGATAAAGACTTTTGCTATACACAATCTGTCACTAGAAAAAACCCAATCTAGACCTACACCTAACTCAGTCATAGATAACACATTGTTTAAGGCCAATGTTCAATTTCAACTCCTGTTCCAGTGGTTCACATTACACAAAAAATCCCTATAAAGGTAATGGAAACATAGTGCCTCCATTGTTGTACTGATAGCTCTGGAGAACATCTTCTGAACTCAACCATTAACACATTCCACTCATTTATCCACTACTGCTTGCAAGTCTGAGTATATGAATTCAACAAATGGAACTACATGGAACAAGACCAGATAAAGCTTGAAACAAACTCATGGCAAGAGATTAAAAAAAGAATTGAGCTAAAGTACTTTAGAACATAGACAAGCTCAAGACTCCTCCATCTCTGCTCCATGCTGTATCACAGAAGCATCAAGTCTTCTTTCCTTATTGTCCTAATTTTTTTAAATGTGGTCCTTGTATATTTATTTCATTTGCTTTGGAAGATTAATGTAGTTTAACTTCTCACTGTTTTCACTTCAATCTTTGAGATATTGTTTTAAGATAGTCTTAAAATGTTCTAAGGCATCTTTCTTTACAGATAAGACATCTTGCCCTTCAAACTTTGTAGGCTCCCTAGTTACTCCCAATATTCTCCTTGAAGAAGCTGTTCAGAAAGTTAAGCCTGATCTACATTCACCC
>JAAGAY010148031.1:10352-15352 GCA_011801015.1 Ardeotis arabs | reverse complement strand
GTTCAATCTTGAACCATATAATGCACCACGAAGAAAGTTAGTTGTAAGAAAATATTTCCCTCTAAAAATTATTTTTCAAATAAATGATAGGGGTAGAACTACTTTTCTACTACATTATTATAGAAAAGTTTAAAGTCACATGAGAATCACCCTGGTATTTACTGCTCTAACAGAACACTAGTTGTCTGACATTCACCCATACTAAACACTGATACATTCATTTTACCTTTTTTATATTCTTTAAAAAAAAAATGAAAAAGTCTTTTTTACCTTTAAATTTGACCATAAGACATTAATTCAAATCACCTGAGCACAGTCCAATTCTCAAAAACATTTAAGAACACCTCAAAAGTGCTTTACCTTGGTGCTGAGCTTCCCCAGGCTCCATGCTTGTCTGTCAGAATGTTGATAATTTTCTGTATCAGTTGAGTTGCAGTCACTTGGTCTCGGTACTTAGCTGCCATTATCAAATGATGACACATTTTTTCTTCTTCCCGTTTGTCTGCAGAATACTGGGCACACAGTGACTAGGAAGAAAATAAAGGCTTTATTACTTTGCATTTTAATTATACCATCTGAAGGAACTTTGAAGCACTTTATAATTAATTACTTATACAAAACCCTTGAGAAATAAGAATTAACCCCATTTTACAGGTTGAGAATTGAGGCACTGTGCAGCTGCCCACAGTAAATCTGTCCAGAGAGCCAAGCAGAGGATCTTGGTTTGACATGAATTTTTTAACCATATAGCATACATGCTCTAGATATAGCAAATGCCAACACATTAGTGGCCTGATTACATAATAAAACATATAGGTACAATCACTTTTGTTTTTTAACAAAGTAAGTGAACAGCATTATAAAAACAAAGAAGCAAGTTTCAGAATAATGAACAGCAGCTACCTGACCACTCCACTCCTATGCCTCTCCAATACATTTTGGTAGCCAACCATTTGCTGTTGTTTGTATGAATATATAACTATAAAAACTAAGGGGAACATCTACATATCTTTGGATAGACAGAAGACAAAACGCATAAGATCACCGAATTGATCTTTACCAGACGGCTTCTTGAAGTGGAGCACATTTGCAGGCCAGCATAGGGAAGTTAATCATTTTCCCAGCTGTACTACACCTGTTGTGTAAACACCTTCTGCTTGCCCAGGTACTCAAAACCAAATACTAACAAATAAGAACTGAAAGGCACACCTACAAACAGAACTTAAAACCATGAAAGATTCTTTTTTACAACATTTCCTTATTTTGGGTTTTGTTATCTTCAATATAGAGCTCAAAAAAATGGGCACCAAATGTACACCATCCTCATCAAACCACTGTACATGAAGACCCACAACAAATTCAAATATTGGTAGAAACAGTAAAGGCTCTTCCCCACTTCAGCACTCCCTGATTCTAATTTCAGTTTTCATCTGGCAATTCCACAGATCGCATGTGCCAGACAAAGCATTTCAGTCTTTGTCAATGATTGGATTATTCTATGATCTAGTTAGTAGAATGGACAGAAATGTCTGCCTAACAACAACAAAAAAATTGCTTTTTCTTTGTGAAGCACAGCTGATGCAGACACCAGTACGGTTATTTCTTAGAGCTTAGATAACAGCACAATATCATAATGGTTTTTGTTTAAAATATAAACATAGATTTATATAGAAAAAGCATAAATGTTATCTATATGTACAAGCATTAGAAAACGGCTGCAAATAAAAAAAAAGGCAGGCTATGAATGTTATTTATATATGTGTATATACAAATACATGTATACCATATAAAGTGAGAGAAAGATAGGAAGAATGTGGAAAAAGCCACAAGTAAAACAAAATATGGGGTTGTGCAGATTTTCATAGACATTAGATAACAAAAATGTACTAAGAGATAAATACATTTTAAAAAGCTATTTTAACAATTTTAGTTTACAAATTTCCTCATAATTTTTCCCACACCTTAGAGCAATGCTCACCTGATGAGCAGACATCCAGGAGTGAAGAATGAGCAGTTGACTTTCCAAGTCAATGAGACATCAAAAATTGGCTTTTGTACTCCTACATGAAGCACTTTGCCACCTCTTCACAAAACCATAAGATGGCTAAATCATAACCAACACTAGGCAAGATTTTTCTATCTCTTTTTAAATACTGCTGTCTTTTCCAATACATTTATCTATTTTGCACCTATGATGATTCTGAGTTCTTTTCAGCACTGTGTAAATGTTTTATAAGCTGTTATTTTTAAGTTGCCTGAAAGGGCAGAATTCTAAAAACAAGTGTATAAGGTAAGCTAAGCAGTAAAATGTTTTAAAGTGCTCTTTAATGGATCCTCCTTTACAATTTGAACAGCAACTTTTCATATCTGACATAAAATCCATAGATATAAATCACATTAGAGGGTTATTCTTTCCCCATTATCAATCTCTGTCTCTTTATGGAACATTAATGTCACATTTGACCTTAAAACATGATAAAATGGAAATCAAACTAGAATGTTTTGTAAAAGATATAATGAACTTGTACTTCTTTTAAAAAGTCTCTTTATGATGTAATTTTGAACACATCCTTCATTAAATACCAAGAAAGATTTTCAAAGTGTAACTGTGACATTCAAATTAAGGAAAAAATGGTATTTTATTGTCCTGACAACTTCCATGAAAACAGAACCAGCCTGTTACAAAGTGGAAACGTATAGGGCTCCACTTTTCAGCACATTCAGCAATTAATATGGTAGGTAATTGCAAATTTCTATTCAAAACTGGGAGACTCCCACATGTAGTAGACCCATAAAACTATAACAACACTCCAGGAGGGACTCTTAACCATAGCACACTCTTTACAATACATATTTTACAAACAAGAACAGAAAGAAGCCACAGTTCTGCTAAATATCTGGCACACACATGTATAGTTACTGACATTAAGAAAGTTTTCAAGAACAATCTTCTCTTTGATCATACAGAGACTTGTCAATTGTTCAGTGGTTCCTACCCATGATATATGCCAAATATTCAGCAAAAAAAGAAATTTTTTATTTCTCCCTCTTCCTCTCAAAAAATTTTTAATACAGGAGTGAAAGAAGATTGGCTCCACCAAAAGAAATTGAAAGAGACCCATCCCAAGGCAGCCAGTCAGCACTACACTATCCTGAAAGCATTAGAGAGTCTCCATCTCTCTACTGTATTTTTTGATTTTGCAGATGCCTTCAGGTTCACCCGATCCACTACTTCCAGGGATGCAATATAGAGTGGTACATGATAATACTTCACTCTAAATCCTGATCATTCAATTTATGTAAAATAAAAATTCAACTTGATTTCTGTTTGTGCACAAACTCAAAAATATATTTTTACACTTTCATTTCTTCTTTATTGTTTGATCTCTTGCACTTACAGTACACACCGTGTCATGCTTGAATACAGTTTTACAATTAGATACACAGTTGCATGCAAACAACTTCGTCAAACCTTCCTTCCACTAGAGCTTTGGCCTACATAACGTGTGTTATCTGTTTGGGCAAGTGTGTAATGAAAGTATAATCACAAAAGTACTGCAGTCACACACGTGATGAAACAAAATAAGTTGAAAGGAGAAAAATATATTTTCACGCATACATTTTAATTTTCATATATACACCCCACAGGTGATCTACAAAAAGTCTTAAATTCAATGGCTGATGGAAGTTTTACAAAGGGGAAGTGTATTAAGCAGAATCCTTTGGCACAGCACAGAGCAGAGGAAAGAGCCTCGCTCTCTACTCCTTCATCCAGGATGGAACAGAAACCTTCTCTCTACCATCATCGGAGAGTGGAACAGGGTTTTTTCCTCTCCTGTTCCCTGCTTGGACAAGACTGCAGGCTATTTGAACATATAGGTTATCTGAAGATTTATTTTTAAGGGACAGTAACTCTCAAGGAGCACAAGGTCATCTAAAAGGCAAGTTACAGATATAAAAATACAATACATTCTGTATGCAAGAAAGATTCCAGAAATACTATTGCAAAATACTGACAAGGTGAATTAGTCTATTTTCCTTGTCTATACTTCAGTGAAGAGGAGGATTAATCTAATCTAGTGTTTCCAGAACTATTTGATCTTTGATCTTCACAAAAATATAAACTATTTCCTCTGCACAGTACCATCTGCATGTGCACCTCTGCAGTCTCAAAATTATAATGTAATGCTTTCTAGAAAATACAAAAAAAGCGTAATAGTGTAGGGGTTTTAAAAGCAATATGGCACCTTTTTACTTTTATTCTTCAACTCAGAGATCACTGATTACATGTACATATTACAGCTTCTTTGTCTAATTTGGCTAAAAGCTACTTGCTTTGTGAACAATCTGTCTCAGAGAGTGTCATCTGAGAGCAAAACTCATCCATAAGATAGTCTTGCCACTAATGCAAATTCCCTACAAATAAGGTTATTTTACTAAATGAAGGAGCTCCTCAATCCTCTGCTTTCACAGATCTTTGCACTTGACCTCTGACCTGAGGTTTAAAGTCTGGACTAAAAATGCTACCCAGGGAAATCTTACAAAGACTCCCGAATAAGACTTAGAAAAATGAAAGCTTAAAACCTCAACAGCGAACAAAAGTCAACCAATGACAATGTCTGACAGCCACCGTCAATTCTGAAGTGATGCCTCTGTCATCCAACGACTCAAAGTATTGATTTCTCTCAGCATGAAAAAAGCTTAAGCCAATGAAATAGATATAGCATCATCCCCCCGATAATAGCCATCAAGGTTAACACCAGCAGAACACTTATCAAAGAATCTCTTCTATTTCTTCTTGTTTTAATGGACCGAACACAATGCAATGGCTTCTCATCTCCACAACCTATAGTTTTTCAAATCTCATTCATCCAGTTTTCCAGCCTTTTATGTGATTTGAAGATTAAAAAGAATCTGCATCGAAATAAACTGTTCATAATACAAATGCAGGGAGGGGCAGAGGGTAAAAAAAAAAAAAGGAAAGAAAAGAAAAAAGAGGG